>LPNX011222415.1:0-272237 GCA_001517045.1 Pseudotsuga menziesii
CGGAAAACCTTAATATTTTAACAATTTTCCTTTCCGCATTCCGCAATGTGGATTGCGTATTGGGGAAACCTTTACATTTTAACAATTTTCCCTTTCTGCATTCTGCATTCCTCATTCCGCAATGCGGATTGTGGAAACCTTTATATTTTTTAAGTTTTACCTTCTGCTTTCCGCTTTACGCAATGTGGATTGCAGGAACTCACTTATTTCTTTATAATTTTCGTCTGCCTTCTGTTTTTCGCAATGCAGATTGTGGATTGTAGAAAACCTTTAACTTCCTTATAGTTAAACTTTCGCCTTCCGCTTTCTGCAATGCGGATTGCAGATTGCGGAAACACATAAATACTTGACAGTTTGAATTTCCACTTTCAGCTTTGCGTAATGCGGATTGCGAAAAGTCCTTATATTCATTACATTTTAATCTGTTTCTGCTTCCGCAATGCGGATTGCGGGTTACGGAAACGATCCTATTTCTTATAATTTTTACTCTATTTCCATTTTCCGTAATGCAGATTGCGGATTGCGGAAACACTTACATCTGCATTGTGAATTGCAGAAACCTTTACATTTTAACAAATTTTCCTTTCCACAATGCGGATTACGGATTGCGGAAACCTTAATATTTTAAGTTTTACCTTCCGCTTTCCGCAATGTGGATTGTGGAAACCCACTTATTTCTTTATAATTTTCGTCCGCCTTCCGCTTTCCGCAATACGGATTGTGGAAAAACCTTAACTTCCTTACAATTAAACTTTTGCCTTCCTCTTTCCGCAATGCGGATTGCGGAAAGTCCTTATCTTTATAATATTTTAAACTCGGTTTTTGCTTGCGCAATGCGGATTGCGAAAACACCCCAATTCTTTATAACTTTTACTTTGTTTCTGCTTTTCGCAAATCGTCGATCTCTTGCGGAATCTTTCCTAAGCCTTTTTTTGGAAATTTTACTAAAACAAAAACACGGTACTTGCTGTGAAGATGATAAAAGACTCCCATAACAAGATTATGGCTTAAGAAACCAGTTTAATGAATAAATGGGGCTCCCATTTTAAGTTGCTAAAATGAGATATGTTGCTTCTAGTAATATTAACAAAGGAACATGTCATAAAGTGGTTAATTGCTTTGTTGAATTAAACAAAAAAAAACTCTATTATAGAAATTAAAACTCTGTTTACTTGTTTTCGATCTATTTAATTGTTAACAAAATAACAAAGGGGTAGGTAGTGATCAAAATTTCCTCTAATTATATTGGCAATCAACATTGGGATGTTCATTCGGCGAGGATAGTACATGAATTGAGAGTTACAAAGTAAAATGTGAAAGAGATAAAGAATGCAGGCGTGCCTCTTCTTTCTTTCGAAGTGAGACATATGAAGTGTCTTGCATCATGTCTAAGAACATTTGTATTTTAACATTTTTCCTTTCTGCTTTCCGCATTCCGCAATGCAGATTTCAGATTGCGGAAACCTTCACATTTTAACAATTTCTTCTTTCCGCATTTCGCAATATGGATTGCGGAAACATTTATATTTTTTAAGTTTTACCTTCTGCTTTTCGCAATAGGCTACAATACATTTTTTTTTGGAAAACAAGGAATAACACATGCCTTAACTATTCAAACAAAATGTTAGGCTACAGTACATTGTGTTTTTGGAAAAAAATGCATAACACATGTCTTAACTATTCAATCAAAATTTTAGGGATGGGTATGTTTTCTTTCGGATTTTTTGTGCAATCCATTTTATCACATGCAATTACAATATTTTTGATATGTTTCTGATTGGAAAATGTTTCCTCATGTACTTCCAAATTGAACAAGTAACGGTTGAAGAAAAGCTTGGAGAATATGGTTGTGGTTTCTTTAGTTTTTCCTTGATAACTATATTCAGAAAGCTTCAGAGCAAGTATGTCGATAACTTGATTTGCAACATCCTGGAATGCAGTTACATCAGCTTTCCATGTGTTTTCTTCAATTGTGAATTGGAATATGTACCTGTATTCACATTCAAATGCGCGTTGATTGCACCTTTGACACTTCCATATACCATCCCCAATAGGTGTCAGTTCTTTTTTGCACTTTCGATCTTCAAATGTGATTCAACATGCAACATACCAATAATTGTTTGTATCCATAGAAGCAATAGTTGCTTCAACTAAAATGTATGAAGGGTCCACCCATGTACCGATCTCTTCAATTTGTATGTCAGGCAAATGCATTTGTATGGAATGATGTCCTCCTGAAGCACCATGTGCAAATACTGAGTAGAATTGGAGGTTTGTACCTGGCTTTTCAAACCAAGTTCACAATTCCCAAGTTTCTTTGAGATCGGAATTGATGTAAAGCTGGGATGAGAAGGTTGTAGTAATTTAGGTCTTATTGAAGTTAGTTATTTTCCCAGCCTTAATAGCAATTATTGGAAATCTATTTATGGTGGCATATTTCTCTAGATTATATTTATTACATAAGACCCCCCACAATGTGACCTTTATACTATAGCTTGACATGTCCTTTAGCGGAAGGGTTCTCTTATGTGTCTCCATTCCATTTTTCCTCATAATGGTTACTAAAGGACTAATGCATATAACAACTCCAATAATATCAACTACAAAGTTGTTGATTAGAGTTGGTAATTCATTAATAGGAGTGAAGATGAAGTTATGGTTTGCTATTGAATGTTCATCACGTAAGCAAGTTTCTATGGTGGAGTTACTGGAAAGATTTATTTCCCAATCATTTTTCAAATGATTGAATTGTTTCTTTGCAGGTTTGATTAGACCTTTTGATATTGTGTACAGTTTACCAATATCTATTGAAGAGTGGAATTGTGTTGCTTGCATATTGCAGCATGTGATGCGTATTTCATTACCCGCGATATCAATGACGTCAAATCTAAACACATGTCCATTCCCCCTAGCATTGGTGAAGGTATGAAGGTCAGTTTTTGAAAGGACTCTGACTTTCAATGTCCATTCTTACATGTATGGTAGTAAATATTTGATAGGAGTAAATATTGGGGGTGTGTTAATTTTTTCTAATTGGTGCTTGCTAGGAGAAGTTACATCATTGTTCAAAAGTGGGACACCAATAATCTTTGATGTCATAGTATGCACCTATATATCATGAACTATAAGAATATTGGAAAGAATGAAAAAAATGTATGGTTAAATAGTAAGAAATATAAAGTGTGGTTACCGTGTGTGATTTATGTGGTTAAGAGATAATTAGTAGGGAAACATAGAAAAGCGAATACATACTTGTTATTTTGGATAAATTTACAAGTGAAGCTATTTATTTCAACCAATGATCCAATTTCCACTTGATATGATGTGAAAAGGGAGCTGAGAGGTGAGGCAAATAGAATTTGTATTGCAGTATTTCCATCGGATAGGTGTACATAATGATGATATTCAGAAGTTGTTGTGAATTCCAAAATTTGCAGAATAGGATTACAAAGTACCTCTCCATTTCCAATCCTTGTAATAGAGTTCAATGTTAACATTGACGTCATCAGTATAATTTATCTATTCAGAGGAGTTCTGTGTAGGGGTCGCAAAACATAACCTAAGAAGAAATTTTTTTGCATCAATGTATTAGGATATATATATATATATTGTATGTGAATGTAATTTAAGAAGAAGACATATGTAGGTTGAGTAATTATTTGAAGGATTTCAATAAACAATGCAGATCACGGGATTAAAGAGAATGGTTGCAGACAGTGAGACACTTTCCAGTAGAGAAAATGAGAATGAATGACCAAAGTCATGAAGGGGAATAGCAATGACTAAGAACTATTCTGCAGTTGGAAGGTGAAGTCGAAGCGTGAATGGTTTAGATCTTGCTCAAAATCATATCTAACGCTCTAGAGGAATTCCACAAGAGAAAGGTGTAGGGAAAATAATATATTCGCAAAGACAACATGAAGATCTGCACTTGATCCCAGATCAACGGATAAAGAAGAAGCCATAGAGATCAATAGTCGAGGATGAGTTCTGCAATGCGAAGTTGCAAGCTAGCTAAAGTTTTGGAAAGTTGAGTTGTGGGAGGAAAATTGCAGAAGCCCATATTTGGAAAATTGGGAAGGAGGATCCGCAATCCGCAATCGACAATTTGATTGCGAAAAGGACCATTGTGGCTGCAAGTTTGTAGAAGTCTGTTAGTTTTTGAAAACTAGGAATTGCAAAACCGCAATCTGCAATCCACAATTGTAGAAGGGAGATTTGCAAAAACAAAGTTGTGGAACCAGAACTGCCAAAA
Organism: Pseudotsuga menziesii; assembly: GCA_001517045.1. Classification (NCBI taxonomy): domain Eukaryota; kingdom Viridiplantae; phylum Streptophyta; class Pinopsida; order Pinales; family Pinaceae; genus Pseudotsuga; species Pseudotsuga menziesii. The sequence continues at coordinate 4,256 of LPNX011222415.1, forward strand.
TAGATTTACGAAAGTCTATATTGCAGAAACAACCTTGTGGGATTGAGCTTGCAGAAGAAGACTTAATCAATCAAGTTTGTTGATTAGTTTCCGATTGTGGAAAGTTCGTTGCGAAAAGATAAATGCAGAAGAAATTTTAGAGAAGAGTTAAAGTGCACATCCGCAATCTGCAACCCACAATTGCAGAAGGAATGAGTTATCACAAAGTGAAGAAAGGTTGTTGTAAAAAGGTAAATGTGGAAAAGGAAATGCATAAAAAATATGTTGCTGAAAGGATGTTGTGGAAGACGTTTTGGAAAGGAAACTGCGAAAGGTAGCGACTAATAAATTAAACAGAGTTAAAAATGACAAACATAGAAGTAATTTGGGCCATGTTACGACTAGATTGCATGAGAATAAAAACGTGGTGGGTGGAGGAATAATATTAGGGTTAACCATTCATTGTATCCTCTATTGTTGGAGAAGTAGAAATCCATTCTTGTTGATTATTGCACAACTCCTGGAGCCTAGACATGAGTCCATGGGTGAATTTTCTCTTTCCTGGACTTGCATGCAATCCTATGTGCATTGATTTTACTGAGGTATGTTGTTTAATTATTGATGTGTTGAGCAATTATGCATGCAAATTGTTATTTGGTAATGTATGGTCCATTTATTGGGAGGAAGGAATAGATCTTACATGTTTTCCCTTTCTCTACATTCTCTTATATTAATCCTATGTTGATTAATTAACATACTCTGTTGATGAATGATAACGTTGCTACTATGCTACAACATAATAGGATTTTGTTTATGAATAAACTTCAGTTTTGTACTCTGTTACAGAAATAAAAAAAAATCCGTTTAATTTTTTTCAATCTATTTAATTATTTTTGGATCTATTAGATGGTTGATATATAGATTCAACTGAGGTGATAGGTGATTATTTTTCCTAAATACGTGATAATAATGAATGAAACCAAAACAATATAACAAGGCAAGATGGAAAGAATACCTGATAACTTCAATATATCTAGGTTGCGCTGGAAAGTATTACCTAAGAAGACTAGCATATGCATAGTGATGGCAGGAATAAGCATCCCAATAATGAATACACATAGGCAGCCAAAACTGATCTAAACATAGTTGGTCGAAGGTTCGTCGGTCTACCTTACATTTAATGCAGGTTAGTCGGTCGAAGGTTGGCGTGAATGCATACATCAATGCTTCAATGTATTCAATTCCTAATTTGACATCAAATCTCATCTATCCGTCTGTCCATGCTGAGAGAAATACCTAGATATTGAAGTATTAGTCCAGATGGCATACTCCACTAGCTATCGCATGTTATCCAGACAGTTTGTGGATCTCCACTGCCTATTTATGGTAGCCACACACATTAATGTTTTGTTTACACATGGCAGGTTTTCATTTGTTCTCGACAGACCGACGAAACTGCTAGATGAATAACCCCCTAAAAAACTCCTTCGGCGTAATAAAATTGAATAATTAATCATAGTTGGTGTAAACAAATATCATAAAGAGTAATGCATTACCAAGTGATATATATATAGATATAACACTGGTGTGTGAATAATTTGTAAAAGATCAAAGTATTTTTGTTTTTTGTTTTAATTTATAAATAGGTAATATTTTAAAGTGGGTTATATATATTAAAGTCCAAATATGCTAGGTTTTTCTACTTTCATGTTGACACATAAGGTAGCAAGTAACACATCACTTGAATAGTCAAATTGGGAAGCCAGCCAAAATAGAGCATGTATACCAAGTTGGAGGAGAGAGAGTAATGGTTTTGGTTTGTTTAGGGATTTTCTATCCGAGGAGTTGTTACATGAAACTTGGTGATGCAAAGGGGGGAAATTATGGTCATCCTAGTAGAGAATTGAGCCATTATTATCTTCAACAATGACATAAACATATTTTTTATCAACGTGTTCAAGGGATTGCATATCCATTATAAGACCTATGGATACAAAGTATGGGGTTAAGATGAATCTTTGCTATTTTTTTATGCAAATATGTATATTAAGATCTTGTCTCATGCATCAAAGATGCAAATATGTGCTTTGAGATGTTTTCCATCAAATAAATTGATGTTGCAATTAAATTGTGGATACAACACCATGTTGAAAGAAGCACTAAAATAGAATGTGTTAGACTCGATGCATGGTATATGATTTTGAGAACACCTAAAGCATTGATGTTAGACCAGTATTCATATTCGATAAATAATTGATAGTAAAGTGCCTATTTTGCAACAGTTTGTGCAAAAGAGGGGTGAAGGCCATACTAGATGGTTCATGGTAACATCATGATGAGAATGATCTACCTCGCAATATAAAGGTCTCAAATTTGAATCAATATTATGACAAGGTATGTTTTCTATACATCTTGCAATGCGTGTCAATCTCTTTGTCACTAATTTGTCCGTTTTGCTGCCTACATTTTTGTGTTGTCATTAAGGTAGGGTTGTGTTGAGGCCTGGAAAATCGCAGGAAAAAACAACAAGGGATTCTCCCCAGTCAATGTTCCCAACTAGCCCGTGACTATTTGGTATGGGGAATCCATCCGGTTTACGGTCTGGCTATTGTAGGTCAAGTAACAAAAATAAAAGGTTTTATCGGTTGTAGCCCAGTCCACCGTGTATATTTTTGTATTTTTTAGCTTTAAGTGTGATATGCAAGTGCTTATCTAAAAATGTAGATTGATCAAGAGTACGAGGAGCAGTCAAAATGTGATGCGCAAGTTCTTACCTCTCATCTTAAGCTCTCTCGCATCTAAATCACACACAACTAGAAATAAAACTAACTAACTAACTACGTTGTCCCTAGGGAGCGATATTATCATTTAATGATTAATGTATTACTGTTCATGTATTAAGAGAAATCACAGGTAGTTGTTCTTATTTCAAAACACATAAACATGAATAGATAGATGAACAACAAGATACCTCATTGTTTGTGAAAACATTCACTAATCATAGTGGAAATTAACATAAAATAAACCAGAGAACAATCATACAAGAACATAGGTTCAACAAGTTAGCACGATCTCACAGTTAATGAATAAAAGCTGAAAATGAAATAGTTCCCCTTCAATAACATCCATTGCACAACATTTGAACATTCCAACAAAGCTTTATCCAATAGGCAAAATTGTAATTATCTATTGCAAAATGAAATAGTTCCTCTTACAATGTGTTCTCACAAGTCTAACTGGGAAAAAGTCCCGGTTCTCTTGAACTTTCCTATATTTATACAAAAATAGAAAAACCTTTGGGTTGCCCCCACCTCGTCACCTTTGGGCTTCCCCAAACGTTTTAGTCTTACATTTTTGTCTTTTATGAGTGCTCATGATTCATAAAAACATTATATTTCAAATTAAGATTAAGATTTACAGGCACTTTGTAAAAAGGGACCGGCTTGGTAACTGACGAAATTCCCAAGCCTGAGACACTGCTCTTAATGATTATGCTTAGTAATCCGTTGGTCCTTTTGAGACCCTGTGGTTCTCAGATTTTTGCTCTCCTCTTTTCCTTGAGCAACATCTCTGCTTCTTTATGCTTTAGCTTCTCCTTTCTTTAGCCAACTCCCTTCTACTATGTCTTCTTTGCAGTAGTAATCATCAACTGAATCTGAAAACTCTCCTAGGTTTCTTCTGCAATTAAAATGAAAAACTCATCATTTATCCAAATAAACATACACCATACTACCAAAAAATAAGCATTAAAGGTGAAAAATGATACTGCGTTTTCAATGTGAAAACCTTAACTTTATAAAAAACAGAGAACTTTTCGTCACCTATGAAATAAGTTAAAAACTCACAACGACGGTGGGGAAAAATAAGCATCAGGCAGATAAAATCCTTATCGACGAAACAAAACACATAAAGTTGGATGGTTAGTTCACTAAAACGCTGCAACGGCGGGTGACCCATGGTCTAAGGATTCCAGAACAAAACAAATCGTTGGCGAAATAAAGCAGAGGTCGAAACTATTATAGCATTGAACGACTAGTTTGCTAAGGAACCACAATGGTAGGAATCAAAAAGAATCATAACTGCTCCGATGAAGAAAAACAAATGAAAAGCAATAAACCCGCGGGATCTTCAAAGAAAGGAGCTTCCGTCGGAGTGCTTGCAGTCTGCTATCCGAAACGGCGACAACGCAAAGGACTACTGCCCCGATTCACACATCAATGGATTCTCGATAGCGATCAGAAAAAATCAATAATATGTGAAAATCATGAAAACAATAAGTGCTCGAGAGACTTTAAAGTTATGCAGCGGTTAAAACAATTCATTTCATCTCCGAACAGCGACGACATATAGAGCTAAAACCCCGATTCGATCTTCAACACCGCTCTAACAGTGATAAAACCAACTATCGAAAGAAAAAATAAAATTCTAAGTCTCATAGTCGAAAGCATTGACGGTTCTAGATCGAACTGAAAGAAAAACAATTGACCTCAAATCAACCTTATGATCCAAATTCGTAGCAAAAAAAAATAGTTCAGCCTTCCAAAACAAATCCAAGCAAGACAAACTTTAAAAGGAGGGCCCAAAATTTTAGAAAATTTGGGAAAAAGTTGCAGCTGCAACAATTGGCGACTACCTGGTGAACCCAGATCTCTAGACAATTTCTTCCTTAAGTAACAGACTGTTTTGACAATAAAATCCAACATGTTGAATTCTTATAGATGTTTAGATTTCCATAATGGCAGAAATATGTACTTTTAAATCATTGATGATAGTCCTATTTAGGAGATGGAAACTAAGACTTCAAAGTCAAGATAACTCTTTCGAGGCCAAGGATATGAGTTTTTTTTTTTTATACACCTCTGTCTTTAGGTAGCTTCAGTTTGGACACCACTGGATTATAACATATGGTAAATAGAAATATTCATTTGTTCTGCATTCCCATGCCATTTTGCACTTTTGTGATTTTGGACTTTTTTGTCCTTTTGAGTCCTCCTCGTGCCTTTCTTTCTGAATTTGTTATTCAGGCTCCTCTATCCATAGTGTCCTTTTGTGTGAGAAATGTATTTAATTTTCAGCTCATGGACGGAGAAGAACTTTTGGCAATTTTGTACTTATAAGATTCAGTACTTTGTTTGATACATATTGATTTCTTAGGAGTTTTGACTCTTATTAGCCTTTTGGCTTTCAATTCTTGGCATGGGATCATTTATATATAATATATTGTTTACCCTGCTTCCTTTCCGTGGGTCTTTTGTTGTCACACCTTAGGATATTTTTTAAATGTGAAATGGATGAAGCCTCGAAATAGTATTCCTGACCTTTTAATCTTGAGTTAGTTTACAGGGATTAAGCAGGACTTCAATGTGTTCATAGCCATTTAAGAAAACTAGAAGAAATTCTATCAGATAAACAATAATACACAGTCTTATAATCAAGGATTTAGTTTATCCAGCACTCTGATGTCCTCCACACAACCAAAAGTTTGCTTCTTTTTATTGAAACCAAACAAAAACTAAACTAAACAAAACAGGAATGAAATAAATCAAAGTAAAACAACAAATCAATTTATTTATGTACAAACAACAAACAAACAAAAATCAGGAAATTAAGGTTTGAGAACTAAACCATTAACTGGTAAGTTCTCTTCCCACCCCTGTAAATCTTGCAATTTGTAAGTTAGGGGGCCAATTTTTGCTGCAATCTAAAAAGGACCTACCCATAACTGTTGAAACTTCGTGTGCTTTCCCTTTTCATCATGTGGGTGATCCCACTTAAGAACCAAATCCCCCACTTCAAATTCCCTTGTTCCAGCTTTATGCTTATCAAACCACCTTTTCACTACTTCTTGTTGTTGCTTAAAACGTTCTTTGGCTCTGGATCTAGACTCTTCCGCCTTCAAAAGCTTATAAATTCTAAGTTGTAGGATTTCGTTGTCTGTGCCTCTAGGCTCTTGGGATATTATGGAAGATGGTAGCATAATGTTAGGAGGAAGTATAGCTTCTTTTCCATAAACAAGGGTATATGGTGACACACCTAAGGAATTCTTGGGTGTGACCCTATCAGCCTGAAGAGCGTTTGGTAGCGCTAAATGCCAACTTCTCTAGTTTTCCATGACAGTCTTTTTTAAGATCCTAATAAAATTCTTGTTCGTAGATTCTGCCAAACCATTTCCTTGTGGGTAGTAGTTGGAAGAATAATGCAACTTAATTCCTTTTTCATGAGCAAATGCAGTTAATCTAATGGAAGAAAAATAAGTGGCATTATCGAAAACGAGGGAAATTGGAACCCAAAACCTGGTCATAATATGATCCTACAAGAAATCCATGACCGCATCTTCATTGACCTTACGTAGTGGAATGGCCTCAACCCATCTATTGAAGTAGTCAGTTGTCGTTAAAATATATTTGTGCTGCAAGGAAGAATTTGGTTTTATTTCTCCAATGATATCAATTCTCCACTGCTCAAATGGTTCCGTTATCATAACTGGCTTCAATGGTCCTGCTGCTTTGGCTTGTCTTCCCCCACACCTCTGGCAGATATCATACTTTCTAACATGGGCATGAGCACCCTTGAAAAATGTGGGCCAATAGTACCTGGCTCTGAGAATCCTGTGGGCTATCGTATCTCCGAAAAAATGGCCTCCAACTGGCCCATCATGTAACTCAGTTATTACCCTTTTTGTGTCTTCCTTCTCTAAACATCTGAGAAGGACTCCATCATAATTCTTCCTGAATAAAATTCCATCAATGATCTGATACGCCATTGATTTAAGGCGCAACACTCTTCCCTACTTGGAATTCTAATGTTCTGGAAACACACCTTCCTAAAGGTAATGAACAAGGTCTCGGTACCAGGAATATGGAGCTGTGAAAAGAGGACACCCACCCATCATATGTAACCCTGCTTCATTTTCTGAATTGTTTTCTTCATTGCTATTACCTTCAGCCATTAATTTGCACAGTCCTTTCCCTCTAACTATGGAGGCTGTCTTGAATTCGAGGTCATACTCTTGTAAAGTTGTTACCCAATTGCCTCTTCTTTCTCCTAATTCTTTTTGCACGAAAAGAGACCTTACAGCAGGGTGTGGAACTATTACCTTTGTCCGGTTCTTAAGTATGTATGGCCTGAATTGTTTTACCGCTTTGAATACTAGATAAGCTTGTTTGTCCACAGCTGGGTAATTTAATTCAGCCCCTTGCAGACCAGTGCTCATAAATGATATGGGGAACTCATCTCCCCCATCTTCCTTCTGAGTAAGCACCGCTGCTAGTGATTCGTCAGATGCGAAAGTTTACAAAATAAAATCCTTCTCATAATTTGGACTTTTGAGAGAGGGTGCATGAGCAATAGATGTCTTTATTTTACTGAATGCATTCTTCTCTACATCAGTCCACTTGAATTGTACACTTTGTTTCACCATTTGCTGCAAAGGCTTAAAAATTTGGGCGAAATCTGGCACAAACCTTCGCACAAAATTTGTTGTCCCCATAAATGATTGCATGCCTTTTTTGTTATGGGGTAAGGGGATCTGTTCGATAGATTTGATCCTTTCCAGGTCTATGGAGATCCCCTTCTTAGAAACTACGTGACCCAGTAGCTTTCCTTCTGTAACAGCAAACACACACTTCTTGGGGTTTAGCAAGATACCATATTTTCGGCAATGCTCGAAAATTTGTTTTAGATGGAATGCGTGTTATACTCTCTTCTTTGAAAATATTGTTATTTCATCGAGGTATACCACAACGCTACAGCCAATCAAATCGTGGAAAGCTATATCCATAGCCCTATGGAAAGTAGCTCCAGCGTTTGTGAGTCCAAAAGGCATCCTTCTGTAAGAAAAAGTCCCCCATCTTGTTCTGAATGTTGTTTTGAGTTTGTCTTCTTCAGCTACTAACACTTGATTGTAACCAGAGAATCCATCTAATAAAGAAAATAACTCAGAACCTAAAACCATTTGCAATATCTTTTCCATGGGTGGGACTGGATAATTGTCTTTATCTAAAGCATGATTTAAATTTCTGAAATCCACACATAGTCTAATTTCTCCAGATTTCTTCCTTACTAGTACCAGATTTGAAACCCATTCTAAGTGTCTGAATTTGAAAATAATTTTAGCATCCAACAATTTCTTTACTTCATTCTGAATTAGAGGCTCCAGTTTTGGATGCATTTTCCTCAAAGGCTACTGATAAGGCTTGACCCCAGTCCTAATAGGGATGACATGCTGAATAATCTTGGTGTCATATGTTTTCAAATCTTCATATGTTCAGGAAAACACATATTTGTATTGCTTGAACAAACTGATGAACTTATTTCTTTCACCTAGGGAGCAACACTTTCCCAAATTCACATATTTAGGTTCAATTTTAGTTCCTAAATTAATCAGCTCGAATTGTAAAGACGAGTTATGAGTCTTAACATTTAATGGCCTTCTGAATTTGTAGTTTAGATCAAACATTCGCACTAAAATCCTAACTCCTTTAGGAATAAAATTGTCGAATTTTAGCTCAGCTTGATGTTCTTCATTATTAATGATTTCCCTTTTGAAGGTTTCATCATTTGTCAAACATTCCAGAATCTGCTGATCGTCGTCAAAAACTTGTAAATTTGTAATCATGTCTAGAACAGAAGACCTGAAAAGTAATTCAATAGAACACCTATTATTAGAGGGTACAAGCCTCGCAGCTGAGGTGGCTAACAAGTCAGCTGCTGCATTCTTTAGTCTAGGAATCGATACAATATTAAATGCGTAAAAACCTTTAAGCAAATCCCACACTTCATTTTGATAAGCTTTTAAATGAGGGGAAATGCAATGTATCTGATTTCGAATCTATTTTACAATTATTTCATAATCCCCATACACTTTCAGATTTTCTACTTTTAATTCAATCATTTTTCTTAGTCCCTGAACTAATGCTTCATATTCGGCTGTGTTACTGGTACATTCAAACTCTAACCTACATGAAAGGAAATGTTTATTTTTCTTAGGATCAATCAGGACACAGCCTGCTCCTGATCCTTCCAAAGTTTTAGATCCATCAAAGAAGAGTGTCCAAAAATCATCTACTACTACTGTACATGAATCAACATCTACATCTAAAGTTAAATCTACTATTTTACAATCAATTTAATCAGCCTGCGAAAACCAAAGGAGATCAGGCTAGGTGTCTGATGTACTGTTGGCTTCTTCTGCTTGGTAATTTCCCAATTCTAGCTCAACGAAGTAGTTCCCCAGAACAGAATTCACTGGTTCATTCTTACCTTCTAACTGAGTGACATTGTGTTTCATGTGGGGCTCTCTTATAACTTTAATTTGATTTGGACTTCCTTTATAAGGTAGCCATAGATGTGACTAGTCTGATGAAAAATATCCATTCAGCTTTGCGGACCAATCCCTACTCAAAACAAGTCCATATGCCTTAGGTATGTCTGCTACTACAACATCAATGAATTGACATACCTTTTCATTTGAAGATAATCAAATTAAAACATCCTCCATTTCCCCAATTACCTTCACATTTGTTCTGTCTAACTGAATGACCTACTAGGTAGATGGTTTGGGCTGTCCATTTATCTTTTTGCAGACTGACAGTGGCATAACATTTACTGATGCCCCTGAGTCTACTAGACAGTTGTGCACGTTATGGTTGAAAATTTTGAAAGTAAGGAGAAAAGGTGGATTTTTTCATTTAGGCTTACCTCCCACACTTGCTTCACTGATTTCTTCTTCTTGGGGTTGATTGTTGGTGGGAAGCTTTTCTTCAGGCATTTCAAGTGCTTTCAATAATTTATCTTTCTGCTGTGGGACATTACACATCTCAAATAGGGAAATATTTGCCTTTACCTTCTTGATATCCTCCACAATGTCATACTCCATTTTATGTTCTGTGAGATTCGTTTCTATATTAATGATTTTATTTTCAATGGGATTAGTAGGCATGTTGGTCTGCTTTGGATTTTGATTGGTAATAGTAAACTCGGGAATTTTATTAGCCATGGTGCTTTTCTGAAATTTATTTATATTCTTCTGAAGTCTCTTAATTTTTGTGATTATTAATTTGTCTTCTTTTATCAGCCCTTGGCTTCTCGTTGTCACATTTGCTTCTAATATGTCCTCATGTCTTAAATCACTTTCCTTTTTAGTATCAAACATCGATACACAATCCCATAAAACCATGACATCATCCTCTTGCTTTTCTGTTGATTTGTTATCATTTTATTCCTCGTCATTAGCTTCTGTTAGTTTTGAGTCCAACAGCTGATTCATCACTAATGTCATTGAATTTATCCGTTGTGGACAATTTTTTTTAGAATGGGGCTGCTGGTGAAAAGTGCAAAAGTTATCCATACCTACTTCCGTTAAGTTCATTGATGCAGGACCGTGTGGAGGCGGTTTGGATTGATTGTTATCCTCTCTTTTCTTGTAGTAAGGTTTGTAAGACTTCTGAGCCTCCTTCTCCTTTTCCAAATCTATTATTCTATTGGAAAGCTTCTGCATCATCTTCACCATTCCTTCGAAGTCTTGTGACTGTTTGTCTTTAGGCTTAGTAAACGACAAAGCTTTCTTACCAAAAAAATTTCTCCTGACTGCTTCGGGTAATCTTCTATGCTTTCCTTTTCAGCTTCTACTCTCTCCACTTCCTCATAAGTCTATGTTAGCGTTGGTTTGGCTTTCATTTCAGCAAACATGGCCAAATCAGGTCCCAGAGCTGAAGTATAATATTCAATCAGAACTTTATCCGAGGGTTTGTCAGTTTCAAAAAAGTTTTTGAGATAAGCTGGAGATCTTTGAGTAAAACTATGCACCTTCTCTTTTATTTCTTTCTTTAAAGCGCACAACCCTTTCATGAGAGCTGCATGAGTTTTCTAGGCTGCATATTTGCTTCTGAATATCCTTTCAAAAGTATCCTAGTCTGGGATTGCATTTGTAGCAGACCAAAATACCATGAGGCGGCTGCTCCTTTAAGGGTATGTGGGGAAAGTTTGCAGACTACATCTTCATGTTCTTCAGCCTTTAGCCCTTCTATGGCCAAGTAGAAACTTTGCAAATGATCATCTACTAAGATCCTCTCACTTGGGTCAAACTTGGGCAGCATCTTCTCAAAATCCTGAGGTAAGTCATGCAAAGGAGGTGTTAGGTTTAAGGGTGATCTGGATTTCCAAGCAGGTGGTGGATTTGGTGGGTTAGTTGGCTGATTTGCATTTACACATGCCATGAGTCTAGGTGGAGAGTGAGGTGGTGAAGGGACAAAAGTATGTACAGGTGAACCTACTTGATCCAAAGGCTGAACAACTTCCTGTAAAGCTACTTCTACAAGTTCTTCCCAATCTCCAACCAACACAGAGTCTTCCAATACAAGACAGTATTTCTTCTTGTATTCTCTTCTAGGTAAGTTAGGGACAATCGGTAATCCTCCAATCTTCTTCACATAAGCCCTAATGTGTCTTCTCAGATCATTATCAACTTCGTTGTCCACAGAATACAAATGTTCTCTATTCTCTTCAGGAATCGGATTAGGAAATGAAATGCTTTCAAAACTATCATTGGTGGAGTAATTTCGAGGAAATGGGTTTCCTCGGCCAACCATGCATTGGTGGCCCTCCTTCTAGCGCCAACAGGTTGGATATCAAGACTATGTATATTAGGATGAATAGTGAATACTATTGTATTTCTATTTGCACTAACTATATCCAAAATCCTTCCCCTCATTGTGAGCAATCTAGAATATATCAACATTGGTTACAAACACATATAGATGTCACTATTTCTTACTTCATACCTAATCAATATCCCATACTCTCAACAAGAATACTGAACATTTTTGTTCTTCATGTTTGTTATGCCTCATGCCCTCCTCTTACTATAATTTTAGAGCCTCTTTTCACAATAATGCCTCCATCCAATGTTGTTCTTGAAGAGCTTCTCTCCACCTATATTCTTCAATTTCACCCATGTTCTCCTATAGAAACCCATTTAGTTCTCTAATTATTTTCATGATTGGTTCAAACTTTACCATAAATATTGGACCAACACTTGTTGAAGGCTCCACCAGTTGGACACATTTAACCTTTTTGAGCTTCAAATCTATATGAAGTGTTGAAATGAAAGTGTTCACATAGCCTCCAAACTCTAGAATAACAATCAAATAAACACCCAGCTAAGAACTCTACAAAGTTATAAAAGAAATCCCCTCTAAAGAATATCTACCAAGTGGAAGTGTAGAAATGCATAGACTCGCAACTACCTTCTAGCAAGATAAAAGGTGTGATGTTATACCAATATTAGACCACATTATACCATTAGGAGAGGGAATCTATTAGTGATGCACCCTCACTTGATAGCTCAAATTTTCCAAATGGATGTGCCAATGCATCATACTACATGTCCATGTGAGTTCCCCATTGTGTGAAGGTTTTTGGCATTAATTTGGGTAGTTATTTTGCTTATCCTCTTAGCTATTTGGCCCATGTCTTGAACTCACTCTGTCACTTGTGTCCACCTTATGTTATTGTTTGAGTGTCTAGTCATGAAGTAGTCTATCCCCTTGAGTTGGAGAGATTTAACCTTAGTGGTGATGTGTTGTCCTACCTCTCATGCTATGGTTGAAGTTGTCAAGTGAGTTTCTAGTTTGGTTCTCTGACTGTATTGTTGGTCCTTTAGTTTTTTGTAATTGGAGAAGCCATTAGGAGAGGTTTTTATCTTAACACTTTGGTTTCTAGTCTTTAATTGTGCAAGTTTTAGTTTCTCTTCTCTTCATTTTGTGTGTGGGTGATTGTCAACTAGGAAAAAGAATCACCCAGTGCCAGTATTGGAGGACCACGTTTTGCAAGGAAAGATAAGATAAATGTTCATTTTTTACTGGTTGGAATCGTTTTTGGGCCTAAAATAATGTGTTTTTCTATTTTTTGTAGGGAAAAGTAAGACCCACATTCATATTGTTAATCTACTATTCAAATTTAGCTAGATTGATTTTTTTTTTGCATGTCTTGTCTAAGGTGCACAACATTTTGGGTTTGTGGTTTTTGCAAGAAAAGGTAATACATTCCGATTCAAGTTCTGTGGCATTTGTTGTAATGTACCTAAGGAGGATAATATGGGGTATTTATGAAGGTACCCAAGGGGATAATGAATGTATTGTAAATAGGCCCACTTAGTAGTTGGTGGGTATTAAATATGTCCATTAGGTAGTGTTCCCGAGTGGGCCTACCATTTAATAAAATGTGTTTCCTCCCAGAAGGTCACGGGTTCAAATCTGAAAGGGGGTAGGGTATGTACACCTATGTAGACTTTAGCAATTAAATCATTGCACAGAGGGGGTCCCTTAATGTCCCACAAGCAAGGGGGTCTCATAGACCAAAATTGGTGTTTGGATTAACTGTGACCTCAAAAGTTTCTAGTTAATAGGATGAATTCAAATCATTCTCAGTTAATTTGGGAATATTTGGGTCAATTTGAGTTACCCTAAATGCATGGTAGTGAATTTGGGAAAATTTGATTCAATGGGTGAAATTTGAGTTACCTTCATGTAGGAGGAGTAATTCATAGGTAATTAAAATTTTGTTAAGGTATATTGCATCCAAATTTGATTCATTCGAGTTAGTTGGGGAATGGGAGTGTCTTTGCCAGTGTTCTAGAGTCAATATAAGTGGATTCAAGTTACTTTGTTGAGAACTTGAATGATTAGTCAGTGGTTTTGGAAGCACTTGGTGATTGAGAGTTGTTTCTCAGTGGTTTGTAGTCAATCTCTTGGAGGAAATTTGTTGGGATATTATAAACCCAATTGATACTTTGGATAAAAATATTTTTTAAGTTTTTAATTTAATTTCCTACCTACTATCCTAGATAGTTGGCATCCACATGCACCAGTTGGTCAACACTTTCCATATATACCCCATGAGTGCCTTTATCCCGATTCTAGTTAGATCCTGCCTACTTTATTGACTTCCATATTTAGTAAATATGCCTTCCTATAGATTTTTACTTTATACTTCTTTATTCCAGCTTTTCAATGGATAAGGTAAATCTAGTCAACTAGGAAACTACTATATTTTGTTGCCAACCCATCCTCCATGATTTTCTCTCCATATTCTATTATTAGCATGTTTTTCCATCACTCATTGAAAATCACTCATGCTTTAGCTAATTCGTGTGGTCCTTGACAGAGTTGGAAAGTGCTTTAGTCACCTGTGGGGGTTTATCATATTTAGTAAGTCTGATTTATGATCTAGCATGAGTTCTCTTCTAGTAACTCAATTTTCCTTTATAAGGATGTATTACTATTGTAATAATCATCAATTCATTTGATCAATAATACTTAGAAAGGTATTGGATCACTTATCTTGTATTCGGTCTCTTTATTTTTCTCTCTATTTTCCTTGTGCATACTTATGAGAATCATCTTGTAGCTATATCTACATCCTATGCGTCTTCGTAGCATCAAGGTTCTATTTATTCATAGTATCAAAGTTGTTATTTCTACATGGTATCATAGCATATGTGTTCTTAAGTTCAACAAAGTTGAGGAGTTATCTATTCTCTCTATCAGAGCACATCCAGTCTCCTATCCCTCTCTGAAGAAGACCTTGTAATGAGCTTACGATATTTTCTCCTAGTTTTATTTGTGTAGGTTGCAGAGAGTATCTTCTTGAGTGCATCAACATCTCTGCATGGATTCTTCTTCATCTATGATACCGAATCCCTTAAACTATCATGAATGGAAGGCCAAGATTGGCATTCTATTGTGTTGTAAGGGACTCTATAGAGTTTCAATGGCTTTAGAAAATGAACCAAATTTTGTTGTTGAGAAAGCCAAGTGGCATAATAGGTTGGATGAATCCTATTGATTGCTTTGCCTATTTATTTATCCTAATATTCTTTTTCATCTAGATGTTTTTATCAATCCAAACCAAGTATGAACCAAACTTGATTCTCTCTTTAAATTATAAGATGAGATAAGAGCACATCGGTTGGGGAATGAGTTATTATCATTGATTCCAAGCAGTTTCAAATCCATTGAGGGTTTCTTCACCAAGTTCAAGTCACTTGTTCTATTGATTAAGAAATATGGAATTGACAAAAGGGAATATCAATTGATCCTTTCCATACTATCAAAATTGGGTCCTGAATACTCAATTTTTGGGTCTACTTTTCATGCTACTAGGCTTTCTATTTTGAGTTGGAAAATGCCTTCTTTGAGTACATTCTTTGATTTACAGACAAAGGATCAAGATAAATTGATCTAGATGGGTGCTCTTATATGCTCAAATGGAAAGGATAATGCTCTTATAGTTCAAGGAAGTAATAATTCCAAATCAAAATAGAAGCAAGTGTGAAAGAGAAGAAGCCAAAGTCAGAAATTGAAGATGAAAGTTTGAAGCCTACTAATGAAGATTCAATGAAGAAAGTCAAGAAGAAAGGGAGAAAATCCAAGTGTTCTTATTGCAGAAATGGATTTCATCACGAGAATAAATGTTTCAAGAATAATATGGACATCGTGTCTCAACTACTTGAGAAGCATAACATTTAAGTTCCATATGAGCTAAAGAAGCATGTTGAATCCTCAGAACACTATCATGGTGCGCAGGTCCAAGGTGTTATAAACTATGCCTTGAGTGCCAGATTAATATACTTTCCTAACATATCTGATATATATTCATTTTATGATATATCAGAATCATAAATCTCAGTTTCTTTCTTGAATAATCCACCTATCAGTCTCTTAGACTCATCTCCCAAAACTTGTGAGTTTTCACTAGATCTTGACTTGTCTTTGAGAAAATCTTCCTTTCTTAATTCAAATAATAATAATTATGATTTAGAAGAATATTTTCAGGCTGATACGAATTTTATTACATCATCCATACCATCTAGAATACCTCTGAATACTCCTAATACTATACAAACCCTAAGCTCACTAGTTGATTCTTCATTGGCTTCCTATGAAGTGCTACTTATATCAAATGGTTTCAAGTCTTGCCTATTTTTCATTGGTTGGTTATACATGAAATTATTCATTATTGGAATTATCTTACACATGTTTGGATCTATTCTAAACACATGGTTTAGATCTCAATTCCATCCATCATTCATATTTTTACACTCATCATTTTTTCCCAGTTGCTCAACTTTTTCCTACTCTATCCCTATATCCTAATGGAGACATTAAACCTTTGGTATTTGTTGCTCCATATGCAAATATTTATGATATATCAGAGTCTATTAATCCTAATTTCATAATTGGGAAGGTGTTCCATCAGTTTGGAAGGAAGATATGTCATCCACATCACCATTTTGCAACTATACAAGGAACTGATTGTCTTATTTTTTGCATTCTTTAGGAAGGAGTATGCACATATATCTTTTCCTTTTCAGATTGTGTTTGAATATAATAGTATGTTAGAAGGAAAAATAATTCATATAATTCTCCTACTTCATCATAGGGTGAGCTACAAGGAGTCTATCCTCTTCCTTCTTGCAGATTCTACACTCTAGCGCATGATCATGGAGTTCAGAACTTCATCAAATTCTTTCACTAGAAGCAGTTAATTCAGCTCATTCAAGTAAAGATAAAAAAATATTGAAGACATTTTGTTCAAATTTTGGCCTTTTCCTTGCTTGAGGGAGGATTTTCCCCATATGGTTTTTCCTCTTTCCTCACTTTTCTGGACATAAATAATTGTAAAAGGTTGGCCATAGCCTTGTTGTTGGGCCCTATATGCACCTATATGTATCCAGAGATGTCATCTTAAAGTTAGAATTAAAGGGGGTGTTGGGATATTATAAACCCACTCCATACTTAGGATAACAATATTTAATCATTATTTTTATTAATTTCCTACCTACTAGCCTAGACAATTGGCAGCCACTTGCACCACTTGGTCAACACTTGCCATATATACCCCAGGAGCACCTTTATCATAATTATCATTAGATCCTTCCTACTTTATTGATTGCCAAATTTAATAACTTCTCCTTCATGCATATTTTGTCTTTATCCTGGTTTATTCCAGCTTTTCAGTGGATAAGGTAAATCTAGTCAACTAGGAAACTACTATCTTTTGTTGTCAACCCATCTTCTATGATTTTCTCTACTAATTATAGGAAGCGTGTTTCTCCATCACTCATGACAACTCACTTATGCTTTATCTAATTCATGAGGTCCTTGAAAGAGTTGGAAAGTGCTTTAATCACCTATGGAGGTTTATCATATTTAGTAAGCCTGATTTATGAGCTAGCATGAGTTGTCTTTTAACAACTCAATTTTCTTTTATAAAAATGTATTGCTATTGTAATAATCATCTATTCATTTGATCAATAATACTGGGAAAGATATTTAATCACTTCCCTTATATTTAGTCTCTTTATTCTTCTCTATATTTACCTTGTGCATACTTATGAGAGTCATCTTGTAGCTAGATCTACATCCTATGCTTTTTCTTAGCATCAAGGCTATGTTTCTTCATAGTATAAGAGCTGCTATTTCTATATGTTATTAGAGTAATTCATGGGTAATTAAAATTTAGTTAAGATATATTGGATCCAAATTTGATTAATTCAAGTTAGTTTGGGAATGGGATTTTCTTTTCCAGTGTTCTAGAGTCAGTATCAGTGGATTCAAGTTAATTTGTTGAGAACTCGAATGAGCCAGTTAGTGGTTTTGGAAGCACTTGGTGATTGAGCGTTGTTTCTCAATGGTTTGTAGTCAATTTCTTGAAGGAAATTCAAATTGGTTTAGCGGGATTCAAATTACTCAATAGGTCATTCATTAATTCATTGTTGAGTATGTTGATTAGGGAAAAGGGTGTCTCAGAAAATAATTGTGAATTCCAAAGAGGAATTTGGCATAGGCTTTTGCACACAATTGCACCAATTTGTCTTGTAGGTTAATGAAGATCCTCTAAGGAGGATTTTAGCAAGTATGGGAGAGTTATTCTCCATTTAATTTGAATTATTTAGTAGGGATTCGAATGGTTATTTTGAGCATGAAAGGTCATGAATGGTTGTGACAGGGTTAAGAGAGTAACATCACGATGGCTTCTTCTTGTAGGAGAGGGGGTACAATATTGGACAAGAGAGATTAATTGTGGTAAGTGGTTCTCTAGGGGACGGGGTACAATCTTGTTAAGGATACCAGATTGGACATAAATTTTCTTTTAGGAGATGGGTATAATCCCGAGAAAGAAGGAACAATGATCTTAATCTTGTTTTTCAGGAGAGGGGGTATAATCATGATAAATAGGGGTTAGTGATCACATCATTGTCCCAAGGGAGGATTGAACTCCTATGTTATGAGTATTATGCTTAGGGATCAAGTTATAAGAAACATTCTTGTGTGAATACTGATACCCCATCTCGGGGGTGACCTACACAGGTGGTTTTGCTTGATAGTGTCTAAGGCTAGGAGGAAAGTTGTCTGGTTGATTCTAGTTGGGCCCCTATGAAAGATGCATATTTTATTTTATTTATACTATTTATGTATGTTGTTGTACATGTTCCCATGGAGGCTGATAGATATCTATAATTATATGTTTTTAATTTGTATATATGCTCATGGTGAATAGCTAACCCAATGTTGATAAATTGGCAGCTCATGGAAGAGGTATGTTGATGTGTTAGACTAGTGATTTGTAGCTAGTTTGCTATGGAATTTATGATTATTAAGAGATATGATTTTAGGATAGTCCATATGGTCGTCTATGTCTATTCCTGATCAAATCATCCATGGGTTTCTGGCTGTCATTTAATGAGGAGATATATGATCTAAAGTAGTGTCATAAATATGATATTTGTGGTAGAGTAGATTGGTGAATTGATGTATGTTTTAGGAGGATAATTGCTAATGGATTATGAAAAATTATGGGTGTGATATTAGGATAGTCCATATGGATGTATTGTATTAGGTACAAGATGGGTTTATAGACCGATAATTTTATGTATTAAATCTGATATGCATTAATGTATAACTCTGCTTTAAGGAAAGATAGTAATGTTGAAATTATTGTGATTTTAGAAGCTAGTCTTTTGCAGAATTATGTTCATGGAATGGAGTGATATTTATGGAAGACCATATGGACATGTATGGTTGTACCAGATCAAATTTGAGATGGGATTGGAAGTCTAGAGAGCACTATTATAGATATGTTATGAATACGTGTTTAAATTTTTCCTCCTTAGAATGTGTAAATTTTGAATGTTTTTTGTCGAAAATGGAGTTCTGTAGAGGAATGTATGTCTAATTTATTTAGTTGATTAGATGAGTAGAGGAGGATTCCTGTAGGTGTAATGATAATTATTCATCAACTGAAGTGGTTCTGGTTTGAAGGTATCCATGTGTCATCAACTGAAGTGGTTATGGTTTGAAGGGTAGTCTTCTTTAATGGTTGAATGGGATAGAAGTTTTAAATGGTATGGCATGTTATCCTAACCTTAAATAGTATTATTATGATGTGCTTAGCTTAGATCCATCCATCCCCTTTGTTAAAGATCCCATTCACCCTACCTTTACATGTCTTCCATGGTTGGGTCTGAAATAACAATAGGCATATGAGACGAGGTCTTTTGGATTTGATTTCATTGTTATTCTAGTAATTTTATGATGATAGCATTACACCATGAAATAAAATGCAATATTAAAGTCCCAAATAACAATCTACCCTATGAGAAACTAAGAGGTAGGCCATTTTCACCTCACCAACCCTCTTCTACACTTTTGGCTATCTATCCTCCAACACAAAGGGGGTTTCCCTATTTAGGATTTCTAAAGGTTGGGCATTCAATTCAAGGTGAAATTGAAGAGTGGCTTCAATAAAATAGGTGTTAGAGAATAGTAAAGTGATAAATTAATAAGTGGATCAATATTAGTGCCTATCTATTGGGAAATGGGGTCTTTGAGGCATTGGTTTGCCAAGATTACTCTTATGTAATAAGGAAAACTAAAAGATGAATGAATTATAATACCACTTATACACCTAAAAAATGAGTGCAAAAATTAAAATTTAACTATCCAAATTAAGGAGATGTAAAATTAGACTATGAGGGTGCAATCCTTGCTAAGAAATATAATTTCTAGCCAACTCAAATTAAGAATATTGACATTTATAATGGAATTTCTAGAAGCATATTAAGAAAATGTAAAAGGATTTTTAATCACAAATTGATATTCTTCAAATAAAGAACGTAGTTAGAATAAATAACAAGGTTACCCAATTCAAATCCATCAAACCAAATTAGGATCCAATCTCATATTGTTCATGTTTAACAAATTTGAATCTCACTTACATAACCCCAAGCACCAAATTGACTTTCAAAGATATAAATTTGTTGTAATCTCACAGATCACATAAGGTTACCAATAATACACACTAAAACATATATAAATTTAAAACAGAGACAAGAGATAAGAACAGATAGGTGAATAAACATGTTATATTATACAAATGAGTCCATACAACACAGAGAACTGAATTGAGTTCTCATCTAGCTCAACAGCCTAATATATATATATATATATATATGATTACAGAACGGTTACAAAATAACTACCTGTCAGTTCGGTGAACCGACACGACCTTAGGTGGCCGACCTATTCTCTTAGTTTAGTCGGTTGACCAACTTAGTCAGCTGATCGACTAGTCGGCCCATCGACTTAGTCGGATGATCGACTAAGTCGGCTATCGTTCAAGTCAGCTTATCGACTTGCTCCTTCTACATCTTCCCCATGAACAAAATGTTTCTTCGTCCTGAAGAAACAGGGAGGTACAAAATTCTTGCTGGCCTTTACTAGTTATTGCGGTGGGCTGTGAAGTCTGATGGTCGGTCTTTTCTGTACGCAGACTTCTACAATTCCTGGGGCTGTGACTACGAGGTGATGTTGGAAATCTTTCCAACTCTACAAAATTTTCTGGATGTCGATGGTGAGTGTGGTCAAGCCTGATAAGATCGACATCTTTTCTGAGATGGAGACTTTAGATATCCTCTCCATGTCGGGACCCATGAATTGGTCCTTCTCCTCTGCAGTTTCAATAAGTTGTTTCATCTGTAGGCAGATGATGTCGACTTTCTCTAAGTTAGGAAGAGCTTGTTACACCCACTGATGTGCTTCCCTTTCCAGGATCTGTAGTTTGGCGGTTTCAAGCACTATCTGTTCCTCTATTATCATTCTGAGTGCTTCCTCAGTGGTCTTTCTGCTCTCCAGTGTCTGAATCCCTTACCGAGTCTGTTATGTCTACTAATAAACTTGCCGATAGTGATTAGGCCAGTCTCTTAGTACTTCTTTGGTTACAACAGACTCCTCCATATGATCCTGCAATACTTTATATGCTTCAGAAAATGCAATGTGTTGTGCCATGAGGAGTTGGGCAGTTTCCTCTTTTTGTTCCTCCTTGGTTTCCTGAATGTGTGCTTGGAGGGTCAACACCGTGCTCCTAAATAGCTGATACGCTCTTTCAAGCAGTCTATTTGTGTCGATCTCTATGGGGCCCGGCATGACGGACTGGGCCAATTTCCTGCATTTGTCGAGAAACTCGACCTGTTCTGCCTTTTTGTCCTTGAGTTCTTTATTTCTTTTCTTTCTCCTCCTCTTTGCTTCACTTGCTAGGGTTTTGAGGAGTTGTCCCATCTCTGTGTCGGTCAAGGAGCTTGCATCCTTCAAGCTAATTTGGAGTTTGGAAGGCTTTCCATGATGCTCCTTCTTCTGTTTCTCCTTCTTCTTCTTGTGTTTTTCTTTGTCTGCCTCCTGTGTAACTGCAACAGTCGATGCGGGATCTTTGGTTTGTGGGTTAGAGGCCGATGGTTTGTCTGGTTGGGTAGGTGGGATGACTACCACCTTTGGTTGTGTAGATGTAGTCGGTTGTGGTGGGCCTGTCTCTGAGTCAGGGGGTGGTGGTGGTGGATATGGTGGTGGTGGTGGTGATGGAGTTGGCGAATGGTTGGGGGTGATTGGTTTGGGGGAAGTATGGTTGAGTGGTAGGTTGTCGGGTCGGGGGTGTGAGTTTATTTCGAAAGACATTTCTGCTTCCGTCGGTGCAATGGCTGGTAGGTCGGCTTGGGGTATGGGGTCGGTCGGTGCAATAATGGAGGACCGATGTCCAATCACTTTACCTTCCTTGTCAGGATTTCTTTTGAAAGTCGACGTGATGGTTGCAACGATTGGGGGCTGTGCACCATGTTCTGTGAAGATAGGTGCCTAGGTAGAAATCTTCTGAGACAACTTAAACAATGCAGGCAGTGTCTCAAAGAAATCTTGCAAGTCGCTATCTCTGTCGAATTTTTATTTTACCATCTCCGGCATTGCACTTTTGTATAAGTCGAGGGGGTTGACTGACTGTTGTGCCAGTGCTTGTTCCTTAATTATTTTTTTCAGTGATGGGGGCGGAGGCGTCGACACAAGATCGATGACGTTTTCAGGCGTCGTCGTAGTCTTTTCTTTTTTTGGTTGACCTGCTTGTGCTCCTGTGTCAACAAAGCGCTAGAACTGGGTTTCGACCGACACTTTATTTGCGGCGGCATCCTCTATGATGTCGAGGGCCATGGCTGCTAGTTCATCCTCATCCTCAGATGATTTGGCAATGATAAGCTTGCGCTTACCTTTACCTTATTGTTTTTCTTGTGTTTTTATTTTCTTCCTGGCTGCTGCTATTTCTTTTGAGAGTTTTTGAATAATGCCTTTTGTAACAGCATACTCATGATTGTCGGGTTCTGTCTCGCCCATCAGTGCATGAGTCAGGATGACACTTTCTATAGCCGGAGGAGTTATTTGTTGTTGTGGCTATGGATTTGGCTTTGTGGTTTGGGGTTTTGTTCTCTTTGCGGTCAGAGGTTTGATAGTTATCTGCGGTCGACCGGTGTGTTCGACCGGTGTCTCCTCCGATACAAATGTGCTAATGTAGAGGTTGAGCTAATAGTATTCTTCCTTTTCCTGGTCTGTGAGTGGCTCCTCGATCGAGAAGTCGATCTGTTTTGTTGCTGCTGGTACTGGTATTTTTGTCTTGGCTTGTCGAGACAGTTCTCAAAAGATTTGGCCGACAGATGGATAGTAGTCAAGGGCTTTGGCATTGGAATCATCGCCTGCATGTACCACACTAAGGTATGGTCGAGCTCCAGCTGGATGTGGGAGTTCGTGGGTAGATTTCATCGAATGTTTTGAGGCACCCTCCATCCAGTCGTGTGGACTTTGAGTTGTTGGAACCAATTCTCCAGAAATACTTTCCCACGCTCCAGTTTGTGCAAAGTTCCTCACTGGGAGAATGGTTTAAATCTCCACATGTCGAACTTCGATGGTTCCCGAAAGACTAGACTCCCCTCTGGGCAGATGTGGTACATTACAATCCATAAGATGAGGGAGGGGAACTTGATGATTCCCTCGATTTCTTGACATCTTTCACAGATGGTCTTCACCATGTCGGTGACATAATCACCCCATCTGTATATTCGTTCGTCGGTGGCAATGGTGTCGATGGCTTCTAGCATCTATAACTTAAGGTCGCTGCCTCAACCTACTAGAGTGAGTGTGATTGCAATGATTTTGGCCACAATATATGGCGTTCGGGTTGTGATTTGGCTAATCATCAACCCTTTGGAGTTTTTACTGGAAGGTGACCCAGTGAGCTCTTCAACTAGTCCTTCTTTGATTCTGACTGGTACGGGGTCTCCTTTATTAGAGAGACCGATCAGCTTGGAGATGGCATCTCCAGAGATGTCAACCGACTCGTCGAAGTAGAACCAACCATTGTGATATCTACTGATGATGAATTTGACAGTAGCTTCCTTTGTGCTGCTAAAGATGGCCATCAGCAGTGCATTGGCATAGCCAAAGAGAATGTTGCGTTTGATTTTTTTGCTGCTTGAGTGGCCTTTTTGTCGACAAAGGCCCATTCTTGTATCTCGGTCCATAGCTTTTGCCATGAGCCTTTCTATACTTTGGCATTTTTGATGTTCTTCAGCCTGCGTACTAAAGGTGTATCCGCATCCTGTATCTCCTTGGCTTTGGTCGAGGATCTGGTTTGTTTAGGGGCCATTGTGTCGGTTTGGTGGTCGATTTCACTAGGGGGTTCTCGGCTTTTGGTTGACTGGATGCTCTGATGATATCTTTGTATAGTTTGCGGTGAATGATCCTTTGGTGATCCAGTATTTATAGGCAATGCTATGGATGTGTGCGGTGATGGGTGTATTAATGGCGGACGTGATGTTCCAGCTGGAGTACACGAGTGTGTGTTAATGATGAATTGCTTTCGGTGCTCGATGTCATGAATGCGCGATGGGACTATCGAAGTCGTCGGTTGGTGTCAGTGATGAGAATGGTCGACGAAAGTAGTCAGTCGATGAAGGTGGTCACTGGTGCTAGGTCGATGGTCATGATGGTGGTTGTCGAGATGGTGATTTCCTATCATGGTTTTCTGTTTGTAGGATATTATTTAGTTTTTGGAATTTTTAGTTTTATTTTTTTATGGATTTTGGTTGACGGTTATGGTCGTTATATGATTTTTTTTTTTTGAATTAGTCTCTGTAGCATTTTAGTCGGGCTCCATTAACGAGCTTCTGAAATACTATGCCCTGTAAGGTCCTTAGTCGGACTGATCCGTTGGGATGTATCTTTTCGACAACGTAAGGTACCATCCATTTTTTGTGGAGTTTCTTAGGTTTTCCTTTGACCCGACTATTCTATAGTAAAGCAAGGTCTCCGACCGACAGGTTTTTGTTCTTGATGTTGCGGTCGTGCCATGCTTTCTGTTGTTGCTTCTGGATTTCTTGGTGTTGTATAGCCATGAGTCGGTGCTCTTCCAGCTTGCTGAGTTGAAATAGTCGGTCCTTCCTTCCTTGTTCAACATTGACATGTAGTATTTCTGTGATAATAGGTGTCTGTTGTCGAAAGTGTAGTGGAACTACTGCTTCTTGTCCATAGACTAGTCAAAAAGGAGTTTGGTCGGTCGATCATTTATAGGTTGTTCTGTATGCCCATAAGACTACAGGTATTTTCTCATCCCAGTCATCCTTATTGGAATTACATATTTTAGTTAATCCTCTTGTTAGTGTTTTATTGAATGCTTCAATTGCTCCATTCGACTTAGGATGATATGCTGTACTCCGACGATGGTGGATTTGGAACTAGTCAGTTAGGGTTTTGATATTTTTGTTGATAAAGTGTGTCCCTTGGTCGCTAATCAGGGTTAGTGGACATCCAAATCTAGTGATGATGTTCTCATAGATAAACTTAGCAGATATCTCACTAGAACATGTATAGACCGGTTCAACTTCTACCCATTTAGTGACATACTCTACTGCAATAACGATATACCTTGCACCTAACCTTTTTGCTAGTATAGGAAATGGTCCTATGAAGTCTATAGCCCAGATTTCAAATGTGAGACTAGGGTTTACTGATATCAAAGGCATTTCTGTACTAGGTATAGGTCGACCTAGTCGTTGACATCTGTCACATCGACTAACAAATTTTTGCAATCTCTGTGGAGTGTCGGACACCATAATCCTGACTGTTGGATTTTCTTTGCAGTTGTGTCTGCTTGAAAATGTCCTCCTGCAGGTCCATAGTGTTCTTCATAAATAATTTGGTCTCGTTCATGTTCGAGTACACACCTTCTGAGGATGTCGTCTAATCCCATTTTGTATAAAAATCCATTAATGAGACTGTATGGTGCAGCCTTCATAGCTAAGATCTGCTTTTTCTTGGTGCTCATACCTTCTGGTGCATGTCCGTCTTATAAGAACTAAGCTATTTCTTCTGGTTTTGCTGGGACTGCTTCTATCCAAAATAAGTGTACAGTAGGTAAGTCATCATCGACTCCTGTCGGTTCTTCTCTTGTGTCAATTCGGGATAAATGGTCGGGACCAACATTTAACTTGCCTGGTTGGACAACAACTTCAAACTCAAATTCTTGGAAGAGAAGTAGCCATCGACAAATCCTTCCATGATGGAGTGGTTTATTGATGAGATACTTCAGGGCCTGATGGTCGGTATAGAATATAAATGGATTAGCTAAGAGATAATGTTGATATTTTTATAGGGAAAAGACCATTCCTAGGGCTTCTCTTTTTGTGGTCGAATAGTTTCTTTCAGCCTTGTTTAATTTTCTGCTACTGTAAACTATGGGATAATCCATTCCATCATCTCCTAGTTGAGTTAGGATTTCTCCTATTGCTAGGCCTGATGCATCAATATGAACATGGAATTTGATCGACCAGTTCGGAAACTTTAGGATGGGGGCTTCGACTAGTTTTCTTTTTAATTTTTCGAATGATATGTGGCACTCCTCTGTCCAATTAAACTCTTGATCTTCCCTTAATATTTCTTCAAGAGGATAGGTCATATCTGAATAATATCTTATGAATTTTTTGTAATAGCATGTGTGGCCAAGTAACACCCTGACTTGTTTGGGGTTTACTGGTGGTTTTAGGTCGAGGATAATTTTAATCTTTGCAAATTCAACCTTAATACCTTCCTTACAAACAATGTGCCCTAATAATATCCCTATGGGGGTCACAAATATGCATTTCTTGATGTTTAGGGAGAGTTGAATCTGTCGACATCTCTCCAGCATAAGTCTGAGCCATTTGCAATGATCTTTTAGCGTGGAGTGTATTGTCCAGTCATCAAAGTATACTACCATAGTCTTGTAAATGTATTCTTGAAATGTTTTAACAACAATTCGAGAGAACACTGCAGGTGCATTCTTTAATCCAAAAGGCATAAATTTGTAAGCAAAGGTACCAAATTCACACACAAAGGTTGTCTTCTTCTGGTCTTCTTTAGCTATTGGTACTTGGTTATAGCTTGAGAATCCATCTACCCCAAGGTCAACCGACTAGCACTGGGAAGGAGCTGGATCCTTCCTTCGGGTCAATGATTTCAAAATCGACCTTGGTCGAGATTCCTTTTATAGTCATGTCGATGTTTTTCCAGACTCCAATGGGTTCAATTAGGCCTTGGTCGGCTAGTTTCAGGTATATGCCTGACTCATAGAGTCGAGGTCTGCCCATTTGTTCCCAAGTGTCATGAGTCATGATGTTTACTTGTGAGCTGAAGTCAAGCACTACTTGTTGGACGTGGTAACCTTCGATTTCCAGGTCGACAAGTGGGTCGGCATCACTTTTGTCTTTTTTATTTAAGCTGCAAATGTTCTTTGTTTGTTTTTTAGAGTTGGTACATTTTATTTCATACAGCAAATCGATGAACTGGGAGACTGAATTGTCTATCTGAACGAGATGGAGTAATTCATTTATTGTGTTATGTCGGCAGTTATGAACATTCTCTTGTCGTGCAATTTCTTGAAATACATGAGTTGCTTCTTTATATGTTTGTTTTTCCTTCAGTGGGTCAGGATAAACATTTTTCTCATTTATTTTACTGATTCTTGGGTTATCAGCTCCTATTTTTGTTCCTTGTCGAGTTACAATATGTAAATTTTTGGTGGTTATTACATTATTTTTTTGCACACAGGACAAGACATTAACATTTTTTTTCGTATTAATTTTTTCTAACATGGTAGGGAAATCCTCTAGTGAGTGATCCCCTACCCCACAGTGAGTACAGAATTTGAGATCAGTTATGTCCTTGTATGGACAGTTTGCATACCAATGACCCTCTTTATAACATGTGAAGCACTGGATGGGTCGACGCGGTCAGTTGTCATGATTCCTAGGGAATCGACCTCTTCCTCCATATCCTAGGCGTTGATTGTCATACCAACACTCATATCGTCGACCATCGTATATTTTTCCGTTCTAATCGTTTGCTATATTGTTTTGCTCGTTATGCTGTGCAACTGCATTCGTTTGGTAGACCGCCTGATAGTGATGTCAGTTCTTCAGGTTTAATTGACAGTCGGCCGTGTTATGAATTTTGGTCTCGCAGATGGCACACCAGGAGGCCTTGCCGTTCTTCATGTTGAACGGGCAATATTTCATCGAGTGATCTCCGTGCTCCTGCAAATGTCACAAAAGGACTTGGTCTGTATGAATCGAAAGTCCTGTCGACAGTTATCTTTGGAATGGCTGGCCGTCGAACATTTAGTGCACCAGATCTCCTGATTCTTGAGGCTTAGCTCCTTCAGAGAATTTTGTATGTTCTCGAGCTGTTCTTCCAATCTGTGGTCCATGGGGTAAGCGGGTATGTCCTCGTCTATCTCTACCTAAAGAGATTTTGTTAGCACATATTTGTAAGTTTTAAACGTTTCTAGACTGATGTGTCGGCACACTTTTTGAGATATCCCTACAAGAAACCATTGGATTAGTAACTGTTCATTTATAACATAATCTAGCTGGCTCAGTAGGTCTTTCCAACGCTTATTGTAGTCACGGACGAATTCCCCTGGCTTCTGTGATGTAGTTTTAAGTTTTTTCGCGGCCAAGTGCTTAGCATCTGGGGTTTTGAAAAATGACAAAAATTGTGCCTTAATCTCAGCTTTTGTCGCTCTGGGTTTTCTCTTCAAAAATTTCATATACCACGTCAATGCCCTTTTCCTTAAGGCACCGGTGAACTGTGCCATTTTTCTATCTTCGTCTGTAACTTGGTTGGCCTCCCAAGTCGACTCACAGATGAACCAATGTCGTCTGGGGTCCTCATCCCCCTCCTAAAGAGGAATGTGAGCCGATTCGTGACCCATGTCTGAATCACAGTCACTGCTCTCAGGAGGTGGCGGCGATGGAGATGGGGGTGGTGATGAGGGTGGTGGGGTTATTGGTGTATTTGTCTCTGTGGAACTCTGGTCGACAGAAATTTTGTTCCCGTCGGTTGTTGATTCGTCGTTGACTTGTAGTCGGTTGATGTCAACTTCTACTGTCGATGATCCACTACAACTATTTGCTCGCAGTTCTGAATGGTATGTTTCTTCTAAAGCTATATTTGGCAGGGGGGCGCTCCTTCATGTGTCGATAAGAGCAAGTGGATACTTCGGTGGGAGGGTGCCACTTGAAAGGTCACCCAGTTCCCTTCCTCTGGTCAACATATAATGAGATGTCATCCAGTATAAGTGTCACCGCCTAGTCAAATCCATATACTAAAGTCACCAGCTCGTAGTCGTAGGTCTTCTTCGACAATAGTCTGTATTCGAGTACGCGGATTCAATGGAGAGAGGGTTGTTCCTTCATTGGGAGATCTTAATTGGAGAGCTTTTGGCTGCTCTATCCACAATTCTTCCTCCTTAGGGGATGCTTCTTGTTCCATGCCTTCTTCATGTCGGTCATGACCCAACTCTGGCGAACTCTCTTCCAGGTCGTTCTCCCTAGGGTTCCTTCCTCTGTGCAGCTCTAAGTCTCTTTCTCGTCTTGCTTCCCTTCTCTGGTGTCTTTCTTCTCTCTCTATTTTCTAAATGTCTGACATACCTTCGTGTGATACTATTCTCTTGAGTTCCCTTTTAGTCGACTTCTCATTATTGGTGACTGGTATCTGTTTCTAGTCGACTAGAATCCACTATACTCTATCTCAACATATGACCAGCTACCTCCCCCATAGCCTACCCGATGCTTTTTAGAAAGCCCAGATAGTTCGGTCTATTTTCTTAGGAAGTATTCCCACTCCCTTTCTGCAATGAATTTTTCCCACTTCCTCTGCTTCTCCACCCAGTTAGAGTTTGATGGCAGTTCGTGAAGTGATGGATGAGGTTCGACAATATGTCCTGCTCCTTTCTCGATCAAGAATTTGAATAGCAAGGTCAGTAGGGAACACAGAAATTGTTCAGTGAGATCTGTGTAAAATTTCTCCTTGACTGTTGCCACCGAAGTTCTGTCTTCAACTGCTTGTTCCTCACAAAAGTCATTGACATTTTTCTCAAACCACTCCGACAAGTTTGTTCTACCTCCGCAGATCAGTTTTTCAAGCAACTATCGTTCTTTAATCCTGTCCGGCTTTCTCATCCAGGAATTTCTTCAAAATTTGGGGCACTGATTCAACAAACTTTTCATGTGTCTCTATGAAAAATCTTTCTTTTGCTTGTGCGACTGTTAATCTCTTCCTTTGCGCATAATTCTGCAAATATTTTGCAACTTTACGTTCCCACCAGTGCTTAATCTCTTGCTCTGGTATCATCTATTTGCATACATTCCAGTCGTGTACTACTGGAAACGGAACCAATGTTGTAATCTCACAGATCACATAAGGATACCAATAATACACACTAAAACATATATAAATATAAAACAGAGACAAGAGATAAGAACAAATAGGTGAATAAACAGATTATATTATACAAATGAGTCCATACAACACAGAGAACTGAAGTGAGTTCTCATCTGGCTCAACAGCCTAATATATATATGATTACAGAACGGTTACAAAATAACTACCTGTTGGTTTGGTGAACCGACACGACCTTAGGTGGCCGACCTATTCTCTTAGTTTAGTCGGTCGACTGACTTAGTCGGCTGATCGACTAGTCGGTCCATTGACTTAGTTGTCTAATCGACTAAGTCAGCTATCGTTCAAATCGACTTATCGACTTGCTCCTTCTACAAATTTCAATAAAAATCCAAGGGGAGAAATCCCCAAATCCAAAGGTGCAAATGAAACTGAGAGATACTCTTTAAATAAAGTTGATCTTTGTCTCTCTCTCTTACAATAAAATATAATTGTACTCCTAGATCCACAACTTCCTCGAAGAATAAATGATAAATTAGGCTTGGATTTATATAGGTACATTCTTATGGTCAAGGAAAATACTAAAATAATGCTCTCATGTAACCAATTCCATGAGAGAATTCAAACTAGATGAACTCAAGAAGAGTGGGATGAATCCTCATGTGAGTGGTTGGTTGACCATGTCAAATGCTACATGAAAGGATAAACAATTGTATCCACATGTGTATCATCCAAGAGAGTGGACCAAGTAGATATATGAATAAGTGGCACATGTGGGCCTTCTCCATGGTAAAAGTGGTCCAATTATCCATTTAATGGTTAAATCAACCTTATCATGTGTTCCTAAGGTTAGTTCTTTAATATAACCATAATCATGCAATCAATGTTTCAATAATTAAATCAGCCTCAACATGTGTGCACAAAGGTTAGGGATCTAATACAACCATAGTCCACCTCCAATTAGTCGTTGAATGGTTAAATCATCATCATCATCATCATGTGTGCACTGAGGTTAATGTTTTGATTAAACCATAATCAAACCTTCAATTAACCACTTACTTCTTAAATTGACATGAACATGTGCGCAAATAGGGGGAGGGGTTGGTGTTTCTCCATCAAGTGTTGTTCCATGCAAATAAGTTGTTCTTCCTAGTAAAAACACATCATGATAAAAACGTAATGACAAATTAGAAGATCTATGTAGGATTGATCCTAGGGCGCATTACCACGGGACTATTAACACTTAATCAACTCTTAGGAAAAGGATTGATTACCAAGAATATGTGTAGTTCCTCCTTTTCTAATTCAAATCTAGTAAAGATTGCATCCCAAGGTACTAACATCTTTCATTACATGTCCCCCCTGGGAAATGTGTAGGAAATGTTATAACATCAAGTCATATCACCTAGGGAAATTCCACAAACCAAAAGTGCACTACCACACCACATCAACACCAAAGGAAAAGGGGACATGAGAAGAGTGTTAACTCCATATAGCATCAAGTATGTCCCCACCAAATATTCAATTGAGCAGGACCATGCAAACACCCCTTCCTAGTGACAACAATAATACAACATCACCACATATAATCACTAAGAAGCATCCATATTCTAAAAGAGTGAAGCAACTACATGACAAAAGCATCCCATCATAAAATGGCCATCAACTTGACCATTGACCAAGAAAAGGAAACATCCTCCGCCATTTTTTTATTATCAAATATTCATTTTGAAGAAGAAAATAAACTACACATGAAGATGTAGATACCCCAAGATCCATCAAGATGCTCTAAGGTACCAGCTGAAAACCCAATTTGGAATCTCATACAATATGAAGTGTAATATATAGCTCTATGCTCTTCCCTCTTCTTTGGAAATGTATTTATCAATGCATTTTGGCATTGCATAATGACATAACATTGTTGGCAATCCACATTTGCTCACTATATCTTAAGTTAGGATTATGGATGTTGAATAAACTATCTTATGATTTATACAATACATGTGTTTTGTGTTTTGAATGTCATTATTATTATCTCTTGTCAGTTATCATATACAACTTAACTTATATGGCATTTCCAATTATAATGAAACTTAACTTCATAGTATTATGCACTTTGGTGTTTTAATAGTTTTAAAAACTATTTGACTCCTCAATATTATCATAATTTCTAATATATTTGTTGAATTTTACATATAATTAATATTATATGATATTAAAACACAAAAATATTATAAATATATACATGTCATAAAAAAAATACATTTAAATTATATTTATGTATTTTTATAAAAACCAAAAACCATACACCAAGGACATAATAAAAGAAGTTTCAAAAATCTTTTTTATGAATTTATCAAGAACAACTTCACCTTTATAATTACAATCCTCTTAGAATAAAATTATTTCATTTTCCAATACAATTAACATCGAAAAATTATTTGCACTCGTGCAATGAATCGATCTTGTATTCATTTTTAAGCTCCTTCCCAAGTTGACCAAAAAACAATTAAATTGAAAGGAAAAAAATTCTTTATATTTTTATATTGGCGTTTTATAGCGGAATCGACAGCTTTATAGTGGAATAGGGTTGATTTAAAATGAGAGAAAAGAAAATTTAAAAGCATTGTTTTATTATTTACAATTTTAAAATTATATCTTATTTGGTTTTGTGTTTTTTTCGGAATATAATATACAAGTTTTATATTTTGAATGTTATTGTTTTAAAGAGGATAGGAGTAGATGTGTAAATCTATACAATTTACACTTTTAAAAAAAGTTTATAACTCAAGAGATTTGATCTCTTTTTAAGATATATCTATACTAATTATATTTTTTTCATTTGCGACATAAATTGATTTTTCATTTTTAATTATAATGAACTTAGTTTCAAAATACTATACAATATAATGTTTTTATAATTTTTATTTTCAAATATTATTTTTATTTTCAAAATATTTATTAAATCCCACTTATAATTAATATTACTTAATATTAAATTGCAAAAATACTATAAATATGATGATGATGATGGTTAACATCCCTTTGGACTAAACTTAGGTCTGTCTAACTTAAAGAAACCAATTATTTAGTTGTTTTAAAATTGTATTTCTATGCTCAAAGAGCTTAAATAAAAGCTTATCATTATAACAATATCTAAAACATATGGTTATAGACATTAATCTATAATAGACTCAAATAAAAAACATATATATATATATAAACAATAGACTCAATGCATATATAAATAAGCAATGGACTCAATGCATAATACAAATCAAATTCAACATATATAAACAATATACTAAATGCACAACCACCCAAGCTACATCCAATAAACAATGTTATTACTCACATTGTACTCACTTATCTTAAAATTTATTATTAAAATAAAAATTCATTCTAGTTACATGATTAACTTATTTAATAAAAAAAAATATTTCTAAATATAAACGAACACTTACCCTAATAATAAATACACTGTTAAATAAATGCAAAGTTAAACTGGATTAGAGAGTCTCTAAAAACATGTAAAACAGCCTGATGCCAGCCATTTGATGCAGCGGCAGCATCTCCAGTTGGATCTCAAACAACTTAAGATCCAAAAGAGACATACCTGCCAACTCATTAAATAACATGCAGCAAGCTACTTATTGTTAGCCCACTTAAAACAAGTGTTCCTGTTTGTCTGATCACTCCACAGAGTTATACTTTTTAGTTTTGATAGCTTTTAAAATAACTTTGGTAAGCTCTAACGTTTTTTAAATCACTTTGATGTGACTAAACATTTTTTTCAAACTTGGCACCCTGGAAATTCAATTTTCTTGTGCCAGTGAATAAAAATGTAATGAAGGTTTCAAGTTTTTTGTGCTTGACGGTTTAACCAATTTGACTGAGTGTTAATTTATTTTTAATATTATATATAAATGTGAATAAAATATTTTTATATTATATATAAACATGAGTAAAATATTTATATAGAAATTTACTAATTAAGCAAATTATAAAATTTTAAAGGAGAAAATGTTAGATATTCTCTTTGAAAAAATCTGAAGGGTTAGAGCAGAAGATTAATAATACAATTAAAAACAAAAAATATAAATAAATACGATACACATACACTCAAATAGAGAAGTCTATCATTTATGTGTTCCTTGGATAAAATTAAGAGCAGCCATGATTGACCCAACACAATGACTAATGATTGTTAGCCAAGTTTTAGTAGTTAACATAGGTATTAAAAATTTTGACGATTATCTGAATTCATGAACCTCAAATAAAGGTTTCAAATATTTTTTTACCAGTCAATGTTGACCTGTTTATCAAAAACTTACATATGAAAAAAAAAGTTATGTGGAACGTCAAATTCGAGGCCTGCTTGGCACTCAAAATATGTGACAAATGAAATGAAAAGAAAATGTGCAGAGACAGATTACGGTGTCAGATTGAAAGCAGAGGAAGATGCTTCAAACATTTCAAATTTTCCATTTTGGTGTGTGAAGATCTATGAAATTCTTGTGAGTTGTAACCAATAGATGCTGCTGCAGCAATAATAAAAATCTGATGCTGGACAGGATACATGTGATATCAACGGAACTCTGACACAAGATGACCTAAATATCACCGTTATCAATTTAATGCCAAACTGATCCAAACCCTTTTAATGCAACAACGAAATCGATGTAACGTCTGGTGCAGCATATAAGCATATATATATATATATATATATATAATGCCACACAGATCCAAATCCTTTTAGTGCAACAACGAAATCGATGTAACGTCTGGTGCAGAGTGTATATATATATATATATATATATCAACAGGGTTTGTTATCAAGCAATATCTTAACAGAAGAAGTTATATGATGATCAAATTAATTAATAAACCCGAGATATCCAACCTTCAAAATCACAAAATTACAAGTTGGTGTGCAGATTCCCATGAAAAAATGGTCAACGTGATCCATATGATCCAACTCATTGATCCATGAGAACAAAATATATTGATATAACGTGTAGCTCACATTTTTCTAAAAATTTTCTAAACATCAGAATCGGGAATTATTTATAATGCCGAAACTTTGACTTTTAATATAGTTTTATTTTGCTAATAGATTATATTTAATAGCCAATGAGTGATATATAAAAAATATAGAAGAATTCCATGGAAGAGGTGACAGGGAGGAGCATAAAGCATATTTTTTTTGTAATGGTTGTGTGGGCAGTTATAGCATTCATGTGGATATGACAAAATTCATTGATTCCACTTTCGCCAATCTGCCTCTCCGAGCAAAGCCTTGCCACATAATGATGAAGAGGATATGCATTAGGAAGAGAAAATATCAGAGCTCTGAGCTATGATTGTGTGGTCATTAGCTTTCTCATCTTATTTATAAATTTTAATAATTAATCATACTGGATGTAAAGGAATATCATAAAGAAACATTATTTTATATATATATATATATTTATTTATTTATTTATTTTAATAATTAATCATAGAGGTAAAGGAATATAATGTGTTTTATATATAAAAAAAAATGGAAAATTGTTTGAAAAATTTTAGATATTTTTTCATTTTTTTTAAGGATGGTACTTGAGGTAAATAACTTAAGCTAATCCATTGGGTTGTCTTATCTTTCTCTCTTTCTATATAACTAGTGTGTGAATAATTTGTAAAGTATTATAAGTGGTGTGTGAATAATTTGTAAAAGATCAAAGTATTTTTGTTTTTTGTTTTTTTTTGTTTTAATTTATAAATAGGTTATTAAAATTGAGCACATAGATCTATGGATCAACACACAACTCACAAAATAGATCACACAATTTTACTTAGGAATTGAATAATGAAACAGTGCAAAAGGCTTGCAGCTGTGAATCTTTTTATTAATCAAAAGTAATTGGATAATAATTACAATGAAGTACAATGGCTAAATAGCCACAAGCAATTCGAATTCATGTGAGGAAATTTGAATTGATTAGACTCTACTTGACTAAATGGTTAACTAACCTTGTCTAAATCATTATTGGACTTCATCGGAGTTCTAAATCACAACTCAAGTGTCTAATTCAGTGTTAACTAAGCTTAACTGACTGCGGTAGGTGAGGAATGCGCCTCTCTTGCATGCAGCCATGCAAACCTAGTGCTAACTGAATGTAGAGGACTAGAATTGAATGTAAGTGACTCCTAACTGAGATTGACTAACCACCAACTCAACTCAACTGACCTGGGTTGGTATTGGCACTCCCAGTGGCTCTTAAATTGTAGGGATTGATCTAGGAGGCTCCTAAAATGATGCATGCAAGTGCAATCAGTGGCAGTAGGCCTCAATTAGTGTTCTCCACAGTTTAATAATTGGAACATGTGCCCCAATTAGGCCAAGTGGACCCAATGGTGCTCGTGACTAAAAATAGACTGGATGGACTTCCAATTTAGATGTGACTCCTGATTTAGACATATGACCAAATTGGACAAGGGAGGCTTAATAATCCTAACACCCCCCCTGAATGCTAACTTGGACAATCTGTGGGCCCTAGTAACTAAGACCATATGTCACCCATTACAACAAGTAAATAAACTTTAACTGCTTAATACAAGGAGCCGGGGAAAAAACCACTTGGGAAAAAATTCCCCCCCTCTAACTAAGCAGATAGAATCAGGATCAATCTGGTTCTTCTGTGCACAGGTATCCTAGGGTCTGACATGTGAACCTCTCCATCATTATGTCTGGTGGAATATTCCTCTTTGGAAGAAGAATAATATACTCAACTAAATCAGAAATATAGACAGTTGTTGGATAAAGACTGGACCCATGTAGAGAAACTGAAATCAAATGATACGTGAGAAAAGGTTCCTGAGGAT
Source organism: Pseudotsuga menziesii (assembly GCA_001517045.1). Lineage (NCBI taxonomy): Eukaryota > Viridiplantae > Streptophyta > Pinopsida > Pinales > Pinaceae > Pseudotsuga > Pseudotsuga menziesii. The sequence goes on from LPNX011222415.1 coordinate 41,185, forward strand.
TCAAACCATGTGAGGAACACTCAAGAAACTGATATGTTGCAGCCATGAACAACAAACCATGAGTGGCAAAAACACACTAAAAATAGCCCCAAGTGTTAGGAGCAAGTGTCCAGGCGGATGCAACAAATCTTCCTCTTTACCAATTCTGTGAGGAGATGAGCATGTGACCAAAGGTAGAGAAGCCCCGGGACTATGGAGAGCAAATGCTTGAGCTCCATAATCTGATATAGCTTCAGAAATAGCTATTGAATCACAAAATAAAATATCAGCAACCTCGTAAGAGGAAACTAACACCAAATCCCCAACAACAATTTTGAGGAAGAATTACGGTACTTGATTTTTCACATCGAAATTGGTGAGAGAAACTATAGGCATGATGAAAAGCTCTTGGATTTTAAAATCTGAACCAAATAATATCAGATCAGAAAGTAAATCAAATTTAAATGGGTTCATATCAGATCCAAAACTGTGAAATGAAATCAAATCCCCAGCAACATTTTTAAAGGAGACTTGCGGTACTTGTTTCTTCGCAAAATTAATGAGAACAACTACAAGCAGTACTGAAAGCTTATGAACCTGAAATATTGAACCAATAAATATCAGATCATATCAGATCCAATAAGGTTCATATAAGATCCAAGAGGATGGTCCACAGAGACGGTAGATGCACAGTTTTCTTCTTCTTCAAAATTCTAAATTTTGGTGCATGCAATTCTGCAGGAATTTCCTGGAAGATCTAGATCATGGGGAGAAAATGGATCACTCAGGTAATCAAATATTTTTCCCAAAATATCCAAGATATACATATTTTCACACCAGCATCAACATTAAAGGGAGAGAAATCAAATTTCTCTTCACTTTCGGAAGTAATTACTGGCCAATTTTGCACAAAATTCAAAAGAAAATCACTGGAGGAGGACTTTGCTTATTTTTCATCTTGAACAACTTCAACAGAGAGAGTAGAGGCCGAGAATTTTGGATCAAGAACTCTTATGGTGTTGTATGTGCTCTCCAAAGTGCTATTATGATCCTCATTAATATTTCCAAAGGTTCTGTCCAATTTTGTCCAGAGATCCTTTGGATATTCAACACATTTAGTGAGGTAGCGCAAGTTAGGAGAGAGAGCCAGAGCTATTGTTTCAAAAGCTACATCACATTCATTCAGCCAATCATTCTCACTCTCATAGGATTCTTCACCGAGTCCCATAGACACCCCATAGAGATCTTGTCTCTTTAGAGATGCAATCATCTTCATCTTCCATTATGAATAGCTTGGGAATGGGGTAAGAAGAGGAATTGACGAATCCGTTCGAAGTTGTACCTGCAATTACACAAAAATACAAAGTAAGGTCGGACAACCTGCACATTTCAGGTTTTCATCACACCCAGCATAGTTGATCAAGCAAGCTTGATCAACAATTCCTTAACTTGGGGTATTAAGTGGTAAACCTTTGGCTTCTGGTGCAGTGCTGAAAGGAGCAATTTTGCTAAAAAAAATGATCCAGTAGGAGATTTGAGGAGAAGAAGTGCCTTGTCCTACCGAGACTTTGATACCATATTAAAATTGAGCACATAGATCTATGGATCAACACACAACTCACAAAATAGATCACACAATTTTACTCAGGAATTGAAGAATGAAACAGTGCAAAAGGATTGCAGTTGTGAATGCTTTCATTAATCAAAAGTAATTGGATAATAATTACAATGAAGTACAATGGCTAAATAGCCACAAGCAATTCGAATTCATGTGAGGAAATTTGAATTGATTAGACTCTACTTAACTGAATGGTTAACTGACCTTGTCTAAATCATTATTGGAGGACTGAATGGTTAACTGACCTTGTCTAAATCATTATTGGAGTTCATTGGAGTTCTAAATCACAACTCAAGTGTCTAATTCAGTGTTAACTAATATTAACTGGCTGTGGTAGGTGAGGAATGCACCTCTCCTGCATGCAGCCATGCAAACCTAGCGCTAACTGAATGTAGAGGACTAGAATTGAATGTAACTGACTCCTAACTGAGCTTGACTAGTCACCAACTCAACTCAACTGACCTGGGTTGGTATCGACACTTCCAGTGGCTCCTAAATTGTAGGGATTGGTCTAGGAGGCTCCTCAACTGATGCATACAAGTGCAATCAGTGGTAGTAGGCCTCAATTAGTGTTCCTCACAATTTAGTAACTGGAACATGTGCCCCAATCAGGCCAAGTGGACCCAATGGTGCTAGTGACTAAAAATAGACTGGATGGACTCCCAATTAGACATGACTCTTGATTTAGACATATGACCCAATTTAGACATGACTCTTGATTTAGACATATGATCAAATTGGACAAAGGAGGATTAATAATCCTAACATAGGTAATATTCAAAAGTGAGTTATATTTATTAAAGTCCTAACATGCTAGTTTTTTCTACTTTAATGTTAACACATAAGGTAGGAAGTAACACATCATTTGAATAGTCAATTGGGGAAGCCAACCAAAATAGAGCATGTTTACCAAGTTGAAGCACAGAGACCAATGGTTTTGGTTTGTCTAGGTATTTTCTATTCCACAAGTTGTTACATGAAACTTGGTGATGCAAAGGGGGGCAATTATGGTCATCCTAGTAGAGAATTGGACCATTATTATCTTCAACAATGGAATAAACATAATATTGATCGACGTGTTTAAGGGACTGCATATCCATTATAATACCCATGGATACAAAGTATGGGGTTAATATCAATCTTTGTTATTTTTTATTCAAATATGTATATTAAGATCTTCTCTCGTGCATCGAAGATGCAAATATGTGTTTTGAGATGTTTTCCATGAAATAAATTGATGTTGCAACTAAATTGTGGATACAAGGCCATGTTGAAAAAAACACTAAAATCAAATATGTTAGATTCGATGCATGGTAGATGATTTTGAGAACACCTAAAGCATTGATGTTAGACCAATATTCATCTTCTATAAATAATTGATAATAAAGTGCCTATTTTGCAGCAGTTTGTGCAAAAGAGAGGTGAAGGCCATACTAGATCGTTCATGGTAACATCATGATGACAATTATCTACCTCCCAATAAAGGTATCAAATTTGAACCAATATTATGACAAGATATGTTTTCTATACATCTTGCAATGTGTGCCAATCTCTTTGTCACTAATCTCTCCTTTTCGCTGCCTACATTTTTGTGTTGTCAATAAAGTAGGGTTGGATATCAAGATAATGGATATTAGAATGAGTAGTGAATACTATTGTATTTATATTTGTGCTAACTATATCCAAAATCCTTCCCCTCATTGTGAGCAATCTAGAATATATCAGCATTGGTTATAAACACATATAGATGTCACTATTTCTTACTTCATATGTAGGCACTATCCCATACACTCAACAAGAACACTGAGCAATTTTGTGTTTGTTCATGTTTGTTATGCCTCATGCCCTCCTCTTACTAGAATTTTAGAGCCTCTTTTCACAATAACGCCTCCATCCAATGTTGTTCTTGAAGAGCTTCTCTCCTCCTAGCTTCTTCAATTTTATCCATGTTCTCCTATAGAAACCCATCTAGTTCTCTAATTATTTTCATGCTTGGTTCAAACTTTACCATAAATATTGGACCAACACTTGTTGAAGGCTCCACCAATTGGACACATTTAACTTTTTTGAGCTTCAAATCTATATGAAGTATTGAAATGAAAGTGTTTGCATATCCTCCAATCTCTAGAATAACAATCAAATAAACACCTAGCTAGGAAATCTACAAAGTTATAAAAAAATTCCCCTCTAAAGGATATCTACCAAGCGGAAGTGTAGAAATGCATAGAATCATGACTACCTTCTAGCAAGATATAAGGTGTGATGTTAGACCAATCTTAGACCACACTATACCACTAGGAGAGGTACTCTATTAGTGATGCACCCTCACTTGATAGCTCAAATTTTCCAAATGGATGTGCCAATGCATCATACGACACGTCCATGTGAGTTCCGCATTGTGTGAAGGTTTTTGGTATTAATTTGGCCCTTTGGGTAGTTATTTTTCTTGTCCTCCTAGCTATTTGGCTCATGTCTTGAACTCACTTTGTCACTTGTGTTATTGTTTTAGTGTCTAGTCATGAAGCAGTCCATCGCCTTGAGTTGGAGAGATGCCACCTTAATTAGTGGTGATGTGTTGTCCTACCTCTCTTGCTATGGTTGAAGTTGTCAAGTGAGTTTCTAGTTTGGTTGTTCGACTATATTGTTGGTCCTTTAGTTTTTTGTAATTGGAGAAGCCATTAGCATAGGTTTTTATCTCAACACTTTGGTTTCTAGTCTTTAGTTTGTGCAAGTTTTAGTTTCTCTTCTCTTCATTTTGTGTGTGGTTGATTGTCAACTAGGCAGAAGAATCACCCAGTGCCAGTATTGGAGGACCACGTTTTGCAAGGAAATATAAGATAAATGTTCCATTTTTTCACCTCTTGTTCATTTTTTATGGGTTGGAATCGTTTTTGGGCCTAAAATAGTGTGTTTTTCTATTTTTTGTAGGGAAAAGTAAGACCCACATTCATATTTTTCATCTACTATTCAAATTTAGCTAGACTGAATTATTTTTTTGCATGTCTTGTCCAAGGTACACAACATTTTGGGTTTGTGTTTTTTGCAAGAAAAGAAAATACATTCCGTGGATTCTAAGTAGGAATCTTGTTATGCCTATTGAATTTACTCTTAGCTATGCTAATTCAAGTTCAGTGGCATCTGTTGTAATGTACCTAATGAGGATAATATGGGGTATCTACGAAGGTACCCAAGGGGATCATGAATGTATTATAAATAAGCCCACTTAGTAGTTGGTGGGTAATAAATATGTCCATTAGGTAGTGTCCCTGAGTGGGCCTACCAGTTAAGAAAATATGTTTCCTCCCAGAATTTCATGGGTTCAAATATGAAGGGCGTCGGGTATGTACACCTTTGTAGACTTTAGAAAATAAATCATTGCACAGAGGGGGTCCCTTAATGTCCCACAAGCAAGGGGGTCTCATAGACCAAAATTGGTGTTTGGCTTAACTGTGATCTTAAAAATAGATTATTTTTATTATAGTTAAAATAAATAATATAATAATAATTAGTAGCATAGGAATACTCATGAGATAGTATAAATACACATGATTATCATTGTATTGGGAAGTTGGATGTTGGATGTAATATTTGCAGCAAGCATGGCTTGTGGAGTGATTCCTTCCAGAAGGAATAGTTAATGGTGTTACCCTAACATAAGGGTTATTTCCATAATTTTGTGTTCTCTCTCTCTCTCTCTCTCTCTCTCTCTCGTGTGTGTTCCATCATCGTCATTATCATGTGTGTGTGTGTGTGTGTGTTTGTTCCACTCGTCGTAGACCAATGTTAGCTTAATTGGTTTGAAATGATTGGTTACATTTTTCCTTAAGGTCAAATAGACCTCTCTCTCTCTCTCTCTCTCTCTCTCTCTCTCTCTCTCTCTCGTGTGTGTTCCATCATCGTCATTATCATGTGTGTGTGTGTGTGTGTTTGTTCCACTCGTCGTAGTCCAATGTTAGCTTAATTGGTTTGAAATGATTGGTTACATTTTTCCTTAAGGTCAAATAGACCAAAGTTAGTTTGAGTGGATGTTGACAATTATGATCCCCTTTCCCCTCCTTATTGTCGAATTCTTTACATTTTTTTCTTAAAGTTTACTAAACCAAAGTTGGTTTCAATGGACATTAACAATAACCATCATGTATGTGTGTAAGTGCATGCACACGTGCGTGGGTGTGTGTGGTCTAATGAGTTAGCTGAATCAATTGAATTGATTGGTTGCAATTTTTTTAAGATCCAATTTTAAGGTAAAGATCACCTCTAAACTAAAGATATATGTTATTATCTTGTTAAAGTATTTCTTTATTTAAAAATATTGTAACATTCTCCACATGATTTAGATTATTTTCTTCTTTCCTCTTAAAAATAAAATAACACTAATCATATTTTGTTAAATAACAATTATCATATTCGCTTCGAAAAAATAATAATAAATTTGCTATTTTAAATATAAAATCAAAATATAATCACTTACAAAAATAAAATCACTTGAGTATAATCCCTTAAATATAATCAAAATATTTATTGTAGCATTTTCGATGGTTAGCAAAAACAAATAATCACTTAGCGTTTCGATTTTAACGTTTTAGTTGTGAATTATAATATTTTATTTAATTGTTTTCATATGTTTTCACATGATTTGAGGTAGTATTTTCTTCTAGAAATGCTTTGAGGTAGTATTTAATTTATTTCAATACACAATTTTTAATGTTGACAAGATATAAAATTTAAAAACTTGTAAAATAAGGTTGGAGATAGGCCTAGAATTTCAAATCAACTTTGCCTGTCAACTGGAAATTTAATGACGGTCTTGGATTTTTCCAACCTTTCACTTTACGTTTTAATTAAATTCATGACTGTCAAATTCATTTAAATATAAGATTTCAGCCTAATTTTATATAATTTTTTGCAATTAACTAAAAATATACACCAAAACGTGGGCGAGATCTACTCAAAACCAGAAGTGAATAATTTCTAATTTCTTGATTGAAAGAAAATATAAGTAATTTTTTGGTATATAAAAATAAAATAAATACACCAAAATAATTTATGGGCTAGATGGACTTGGAAATCAAACCCGGAAGTGATAATTTCTACAATGAACCAAATCAAACCTAGAAGTAAATAATTTATTCAGTAAACCAAATATACTTCTGTATTTAAATATTTGAATAAACAAAATATATACTATGCTTAATTTTTTTTTAATGAAAGAGATTTTCTCTAAACAAGTAAATACTATTCAACTCATCACAAACATGCTCGAAATCAATTGTACAAACTAAAATCTATATAAAAACCTAGAACAAACAGCTGCCCAAATTAATGACAGACTTAAGGATTGTGCATTTCCCAATGGTAATAATAATACTTTTAAACTATAACCAAAACACAAACACTTATTGATAAATATTTAAGTTACAAATAAGAATGCTCCCACTCAAATTTAGTAATTGAAATTTGGCATTTACATAAATACAAAAAAATACACATTCAAAAACCTTCAAACTATCCCAATAGAATGAAGGGATCATCTACTAGCCTAATTGCTGATGTTACAGCCAATAATTGAAAATGGCGTTTAGTTGGAATCACTTTTCCATTTGCTGAAAATGGTCGCCTTTAGTTGTGGAATCATTTTTCATAAAATTCCAGAGGAAACCAGATATATACTCAATTGGAAAATAAAAAAATATAATTGTTGCAATGGTTACATGTTTAGTAAGTAACTGAGAATTCATATATATTTAGAAGCTATAAAATATCATCAAATTTTTTAAAATACAATTTGTAAATGGATTACTTCAACCTAAATCATTTTTTATTTTATTTGTAATATAAATATTAATTAATTGTTGTTTAATGTTTCTGTTTGCTTATAACTTCATTATCATTTCTATTCAATTTGAAATAAAAAAAATTGTTAACCTTTTCCAGCGATCAATAACCTGGTATTAGTTAAAATCTAAAACATAAAAGATTCCAACCCAACAACCAAATGCTTACCTCCTTGATAGCTTATGCTGCGTAAGAACAGAAATGGGGAATCTCCTTCCAATGGACTCCAACCCCAGGTCTCCGGGCTCTTCTCCAACTTCCACCACGACCACCATCGCTGCCCACAGCTTCGAACCTCCAAGAAAACTACACGAAAAACCCCATTGTTAAAACACAACTAATTGACCACAAGGAAAAGAAACCAGAATGAAATGGAGGGTAGTGGGTACCTACTATTGAGATAGGATCTGGCAAGCACAGGGTTTGATCTGTGTAAGCTGCATCTCACCTGGAGAGAAATAGATGAGACTCTAAAGGGACAGTTATACCATGTTAGGCAAGCTTTTGACTGGGACGTGGAGGGCTATAAGAATCATGGAGGAGCCACGCAGAATGGTGGCTTTGGTGAACAGAGCAAAGTGGCAAATGGTGGCTTTTCCTTTGATATCACCTGAAGTTAAAGGAAGAGCCGCAAATTCTCAAACGCGAGCGATATGAAGCCTATAACTACCAACTCCAAAGTATGTTTCTCAAAGCCATGAATTCCATTAATGCTATGGTATTAGCATTAACTGCACCAGCTTGAAGAGTTTCAAAACCATGCCAAGTGTCGGTGATTGGCATTAATATCTGGTACTATGGTCTCAGTGCTAATTAACTTGCGAAATACCATGCTGGCAAGTCCTCACATTTATCATTAGACAATGGAGCTGAGGGTTTGCAGGTGGAACGAGGGTTTACAGGTTGATGGCGCTCCCTGACGGCCTCCTTCTCGTGGTTATGGTGTTGACTCTTCAGAAGTCGTTCCTTTGGTTTCAGTCTATTCTCTTTGATCCTGTTCTTTTGAGTTCCTCTCCTCTGTTTCTTGTGTCTGGTTCGTTGTTTATTGGGTTATCAGTCCTCGTTTCCTCTTGCTCTTGTTACTGGGTTTGTTGGCTATTGTTTGTCCTTCTCTGTCCCTTGAGCTGCTACCGACGACTAGAGTCCATCCTCAGTGTTGAGGACTAGTACCAACCAGTCTAAAATAAGTGGGAATTGTATATAGAAGTCGGTATTGGCTTGGCCATGAGTTTCAGTCCAGTTCTTCTGTGTGCCTGTGTGGTTTTGATGTTTCTGTCACCCTTCCTTTTGCAACGTTGGTGATGGTTTATTTTTCTTTGTTTCTAGAAGAATCTCCTTCTCCTGGTTTTTCAGGGCTTGTCTGTCCTAGATGCGACTGTCGTTATCAGGGTCTGTGAGTAGGATTATGGTTTTCGATGCTATTTAACCGAGGTAGCTTCCCATAGTTACCCTAACTAGCGTTTGGTTCTTGGGTCTCCTGCGGTTTCTTGTGGCTCAATACTGTCTCTAATCTTTGGATTTGTCGGATTCTTGTTGACTGGTGAGTCCATTCTAGGCTCCTCCTGGTTTTTCGGGGGCCTGTCTGTCCTTGATGCGAAATGTCGTTATCAAGGTCTGTGGGTATGATTAGGGTTCTCGCTGCTATCTAACCCTTGTAGCTTCCCTTAGTTATACCCTAACTAGGGTTTGGATCCCGGGTCTCCTGTGGTTGCTTGTGGCTCAATACTGTCTCCAATCTTCAGATTTGTCGGATCCTTGTTGACTGGCGAGTCCACTCTGGGCTCCTCCTTTCAGTCCATATGTCGAAAGCCCATGATGGGTCTTCCGACGCCCCGGCAGACCGTTGTACTGCTCGCTTCCAACGTCGAAGAAAGGCAAAGCCCCATAAAATCCTCGAGGGAAAATTGCGCTACGTGGTGGGTCGAGATTTTTACTTGGATAGGGTGGAAGCCTTATGTTCTCACGCGCTTATAGGAAGACTAGAATATGCTTTTATGGACAAGAAAGATTGCTTCGCTTGGGCCACCGAACATTGGAAGCCCTTCCTGTCATAGGTTCCTGCAATCAGTCTTCTGGTTCGAGGTTGGATAGTCTTCATTTTCTTAGAGGATGCTCATGTTACATCTGTTCTTAATCATCTGTGGAGAGTGGGCAAAGGGTCTCTCATATTAGACCGATGGCATATTAATTTCGACCCAGCTCGTGAAAGGGTTCAAAAACGACATCTGTGGACTCTGCTACCTGGGCTTCCCTTCCCTCTATGGAATCGTTCTCTTTTGGAGGGCATAGGGAACACTATAGGTCGCTTTGTGGCTGTTGATGATGATTGTATGAATTCATATGATAAGAGGATGGCCAAAATTTTAGTGGAATTGGACATTTTGAAAGGATTACTGGCTGAAATTGAAATTCTCTGTCGGGAACGCCTATTTTCACAAAGGCTTGACTATCAGGGCATCCATTTCAGGTGCAGTTGCTGTCGAGAAACGGGCCATCTGAGACATGCCTGTCCATCTCTTTGTTAGGGTTCTGCCTCCCAGGGACTTTGACTTCCTTCTACAGCTCAGCTGTCCCCCTTACCAGATCAAAGGATTTCTCAGGTAAGAATGTCCTCGATCCCTCCGGCTTCTTCATTTGGACTTCTTAAAAATGCATGCTCCCTTTTCGAAGACGCTTCAGATCTAGATTTAGCTTTGTTGGACTCTGTGGATGTTAGAAGAGGCTCTCCCAAGTCTTCAACTCCTCCTCTGGCTCTGGATCACTCATCCCCTTGTGAGGCTATGTCCTGTATCCCTCCTCGAAGCTCTGGTGACTCTCACTCGTCGTTGCCCCCTCCTCCATCGACTTTAGACCCTACTTCTCCTTTAAATCCCCCTCCTTCTCCTTCTCTTGTGGCTCTTCCTTGCCCCCCTTCTCGGGACGCTGATGCAACGTGTCCTGTAATCACCCCTCCTGGTGCTTCTCCTTTTCAAACACCTTAGCTGGAAGGTGTCTCTCCCCATCCCCTTTTCACAGATTTGGACTTCCCTCCTCTCGTCAACTCTGGTCTTTCGAATTTTGGTACTCCACCCCTCGGCCCTGTCACCTCCCCGTCCTTCGCAAACCCAGCATTACAAAAATCCTTGAATATTTTTTCTGATAAGACCCCACTGTCTCCCTCGGTTCTCCCCCTAGAATCCATCCGTTTCGAGAATGTTACTGTAAGGAGGAAAAAAAAAATTCTCCTCCAGTTGCTGCAAATCTTTCCCCCGCCCCTTATACTCCTTTATCTACTAGACTCAAAAATGCAGCTCGTAAGCCTGCCTCTTCATCTCAAAGGGTCCTTAGAGCTTCGACCCCTCAACAGTTTGATACCTAATGCATATTCTCACCCAGAATGTCCGAGGTTTGGGAGGTTCAGCCAAACAAAAAAGCCTCCGTCATCTGATTGTGTCGCTCTCACCTAATGTCGTTCTCCTACAAGAGACTATGACCAGCTCTTACCCAACCCTTTTTGCCTTTTCCAAGATGTGTCCGGGATGGGAGTTTTGTGCCCTCAATTCTAATGGTCTCTCGAGGGAATACTCTCTGGATGGAATCCGAAGCTCCTCAAATGTAAAGCTTTCCATACTATTGCTGGTATCTTGCTTAAAGCTTCGATTCGTGGTTCAACCTTCTCTCTTTTTATCCTTAATTGTTACGGCCCTTATCTTAATCGTGATTCCTTCTGGAATGCTGTGGCTTCTGGCGGTCTTCTCTCGTTGCCAAACCTTATCCTTGCTGGTGATCTGAACTTAACTTTGAATGCCTCAGAGATTTGGGGCTCTAGAGTGCAACTTGATCCCTTGGGACCTTTTTTCTCCAAGCTCTTCTATGATCATCAATTGGTGGATGTGGCCCCCTCTTATGCAGGACCTACTTGGAGGAATGGTAGGATAGGGAAAGAAGGCATCTCCAAAAGACTTGATCGTTATTTGTTATCGGATCATCCCATTAGCTCTCTTCCCAGACATAGGGTTTGGGCTCATAGATGTGGGATTTCTGATCACTTCCCTGTTCTGTTTGAATGGACGGAACAACAAAACCCTTGTGCTTTTCCTTTCAAATTCAATCAATCATGGTTAGGGAATGAGGATTTTGTCCATATGATTCGAACTGAATGGCCTCTTATCCGTTCGGATGCTTCGATGGATGCTATGAATGATCTGTCATCAAACTTCGCTTTCTTAAAGAAAAAGTGAAGTCTTGGACTAAAGTTGAATCTCAAAAGCTAAAGGACAAATCTGTCTACTTGGAAGATGAAATAAGTACTCTTCTGCATTCTTCTCAATCTGCTATTTTAAATGATGAACAGCAGTGCAGACTGAATTCTCTTAAAACTGATCTTCAAAAGCTGTTGGATCATGAGCTGTACTCTACAATACTACAAAGCAGAGTTACATGGGCCGTGAATGGGGATGCCAATACCAAATATTTCCATGCAGTGGCATCGGCTTGGAAAAACCATAATTCCATCTGGAGTTTGCAAGATGAGGAGAGTACCTGGGTCTCGGATGAACAGAGTATCAAATCTCTAGGGATTCGCTACTTTAAAAATATTTTTGCTGATGATCATTTGACAAACCTTACTGCCTAGCTCAAGGTCATTCGTCTTTTTCCTTCCTATATCAGCGTGGAGGAGAAAAAGGCCTTCACTAGTTCTGTCACTCTTTCGGAAGTAGAGAGGGCCCTTAAAACTTTCGAAAGAGATAAGGCGCCAGGCCCAGATGGTTGGCCTGTCGAATTCTACCTGACTTTTTTTATCTTCTGGGACCTCTCCTGATCAATATGGTGGAATCCTCGAGAATCATGGGTAGTGTGGCTTCATCCCTTAACTCCACCTTTTTATCTCTAATTCCAAAAGTTGAACATCCTCTCTCCTTCGCTGACTTTCATCCAATTTCACTCTGCAATCTTTGTTATAAGCTGATCTCAAAAGTTGCGGCCCTGAGACTCAAACCTTTCTTAGACTCTTCTATCTCTCCTCAGCAATTCGGCTTTCTGAAGAACCGTCAGATCCTCGAGCCCCTAGCCATCACGCAGGAAGTCCTTCATTTAGTTAAAACAAAAAAGAGATGTGCTCTCATCCTCAAGTTAGACTTGACAAAGGCTTTTGACAGGGTCAATTGGACCTTCATCCGTCTTTTACTTATCCAAATCGGGGTTCCTCTTGTGGAGGTGAACTGGATCTTGGGTTGTATTTTTTCTGCTAATTTTGTTGTCCTTGTAAATGGATCTCCTACTACCTTCTTTCCAGCTTCACGTGGAATCAAGCAGGGCTGTCCATTGTCCCCCCTGTTGTTCATCCTGGTTATCGAATGTCTTAGTCTCTTGATTGAAGATGCCAAAAGAAATGGTAAAATTAAAGGGATCAAGATTTCGTCTCATCTCTTTCTCACTCATTTATTATTCGTAGATGATGTGATTTTATTTGGTTCGGGTTCATTTGAGGAGTGGATGGCTTTCAAAGTTTTACTTGATACTTTTTGTGAGGCCTCTGGCATGTGTATAAATATGGATAAATCATGTTTTCTCCATAATGACTTGGACGCTACCCTCCTTGGTAGAATCACAGGCCTCCTTCCATACATATTTGAACATCTTAATCAGGGTTTCAACTATCTTGGTTACTTTCTCAAGCCCTCGGGTTCTGGTCAAGGATTGGCATTGGCTAATTTCTAAATTTGAGAAGCGTATCTCACATTGGACAAACCGGCTCTTGTCTATTGGTGGTCGTCTAGTCCTCATTCGATCTGTTCTTTCGAGCCTACCTATCTTCTGGATGGCCCTTGTTCCGATTCCATCCTCAATCTTAGATAAGCTCAGAAAATTGATTTTTTCTTTTCTATGGGGCTCCTCAACAAAGCAAAAAAAGTTCCACCTCGTAGATTGGCATCTACTTGCGCGACCTATTTCTTTAGGTGGCTGGGGAATCAAGCATCTTCCTAGTTTCAGTTTATCATTGAGATTGAAGAGTTTCTGGATTGCTCTAAACAGGAACGACATCTGGCATCAACTCCTCTCTGTAAAATATATGAAAAAATTGACTCTGCATTCTTGGCTTAGAGAGAAATGTTTCATGATGCGAAGTGCCTCGGTTATTTGGAGAGGCTTCCTCTTAACCTTGCCTTGGATTGGTAAAGGGATTCTCTGGCAAGTTGGCAATGGCTCAGCTATTCGCCTGGGTGTGGATCCTGTAGTTGGTATGGGCACCTCTTTTATTCTCCTAGGTGACTTAAGAGCTTATCTGGAAGACTATGGGATTTGTACCTTAGCCCAAGCTAGGAATCAAACATCCTTTGCTTCGGGCTACTGGTTTTCGGTAGAGGAGCTTGATCTTTGTGGTGAATGGAAAACTCTTTGGGAAAATTATATCAGGGGGCTGGAATACAGCAAGATCCGTCTTACTGATCATCGTGATTCTCTTCTCTGGTCACATAGCAATTATGTAGGCCCTTTAATTGCAACAAAAGGCTATGATTGTATTTCTTGGGTCAATTGTTTAGAGGATCGGGACCCTATAATTGATATTCTTTGGATTCAAAATATTCCTATGAAAATAGCTTGTTTCATCTGGCTATTGGATAGAGGCCGGATTCTAACTTGGGAGAAGCTTCAAACTCGTGGGTTCCATGGCCCAAGTCGTTGTGTTCTGTGTGAGAGGAATATTGAGGATATCCAGCATCTCTTTTTGGTTTGCCCCTTTACAGTGAGTATTTTCTCTCACTTTGCGGCTCGGTATGGGTTCTCTATTCCCTTATTCAATTCTGTCCCGTCCTTTCTGGCTCATTGGTTCAACACTACTGCGCGTTTTGCTACATTTAGACATTTACCCCTTTTTACATTCTGGTGTATTTGGATTCTCCGGAATAAATGTCTTTTTGAAAATTGGAAGCCTGTTGTTTAAGCTCTTATTTCCAGGGTCGAGAGTTTTCTAAATTTATATCTTGTTCCACAAAAACTTCATAAAAACCGGAATATCGGTCCAAAACCTCTGAAGGTCTTTCCTTGTGGATTTTTTGATGGGGCTGCTGCAGAGAATATAGGAGGTGTAGGTTTTGTGATCTACCTAAATGATAACCATTATTTTAGTTTCTCATTGGGCTGTGGATGCAGCACGAATACAAGAGTGGAATTATTGGCACTCTGGGCTATTCTAAGAGTGAGTTTGATGATGGGTCTTCCCATTCACTTGATTTTTGGTGACTCTATGGTTATTATCTCCTGGCTCAACAGACTTTCTGCGCTTGATATTCCTTCTTTGATGCATTGGTGTGATGATATAAAAAATATGCTTCAACTGGTCCCTCCGGTGATCTTCAAACATATATTCCGTGAGCATAACTTGCTTGCAGACGGCCTCTCCAAACAGGCTCTTAATTTGGATATGGGATATGGAACATTCTTTGAATCATTGGATGGAATGGTCATAGAACATGACCAATTTGTGCTTTTTTAGTTGCTGAATCCCATTGTTTTTCCAGCATTTGATTTGTTCTTTTATGTCTGTCATGTATGAGACTTTTCAGCCAGCAAGTTTTGCTCAGGAATGTCTGTTTGTGATCACCTCCGATATTCACAACATATTCTGACCTAATATAACAGGGATGATGAGAAAAGTCTGCTATGATCATACTTTTTATTTCATTCTGTTGGATGGATGTTTGCTGGCACGATCATTGTATGTCTATGTGATGATTCGTCCCTTATTGTTTCTCTCTATCATGAAAGATGGTATATGTATAATATGTCTTTTGATTCCTATGAATAACAAAGACTGGTATTTTTTCTTCTGAAAAAAAAAAAAGTCCTCACATTTATGACGGGTGGTGGATAGAACTGAAAGTCAAATTGACAGTTTTATTTTTTTCATACACGTAAACCTTGACGTGTAATCCCAAATCTTATGTGTCAAATACGTTTTAGTTTTCTTAATACGTCTTACACGACATCAAATTCCAGGCGTGATTGGAGACTTCTTATTGTCTTCCTTCTTGGAATCGAAACAATTTCATAGTCTTTGACCAATATTTTTAGGAGTTACTCCATAATAAGTATATCGCTGTGCACTCTAGAAAAGAGAGTTACTCCATAACGTGTATGGTTGAGCAATCTAGGTTTTTCTACAGCCATTTTGAGCATAATATAATTAATAGTCAAACAACAAATTTGAAGTTACCCATCATTTAACCACACAAAAATTATAAATTATTTGAAAAAGTTTGTCAATTGAAGTCACTCTCATCATTTAACCAGACAAAAATTATTTGAAGAAGTTTGTCAATTCAAGTCACTCTAAAGTCATTTTGGAAATTGAATTCATTTTAAAAATATTAACTTTTCTAAAAAAAAATTAACATATCGCATTAAAAATGATTGCAATAGAAAAGTTAAGTTTTAATTTGCCTTTATTTGGAAAATATTTGTAACGTTGATGACGGGTTCCAATACATCATTGCTATTTTTTTATATAATTTTTTTTTCATTCGTCGTGCGTTCTATATAGAGGTTGGAATACTTCAAACCTATTTTACATTTTATTATCTTATTCGTTATAAACCTTTTAATTATTTTAAATTAACTTTTACCAAATTATAAATTATAAATTAACTTTTATCAAATTATAAATTACAAAGATCAAATCTCTTAAGATGTAAGCCTATTTTTAAAGTATAAATATTGATGAAACATTTTAATTTATCTAATTTTTGTTTTTTAATATATATGGTGTTGTAAATGTTTTACCTTTAATTTGAACTGACATGTTATTAATATATATAAAGGAAACATGTCAACTCTAGGATGAGCATGAAAGGAGTTACACATCTCTAATTTCTCTAATTTGTGTTTTTTTATATATACGTAATTGTAAATGTTTTAACTCTAATTTGAGTCGACATGTTATTATTTTATAATATATATATTTTTTAAAAGGACATGTGTCAAATCTAGGATGAGCACGGAAGGAGTTACACATCTCCCCCTACTGGGATGTAGAATGCGCCTCTTCGGCACAACTATCACAATTACTTAATTTGTAGATGGTGAACGTCGATGGACCGCAAGTTAAGTATCAAGAAATTATACGTTATCTATGGATCAACTACTGGTCCACCCTAAATTATACGTTATCCATGCATTCATGCATCGGCTACGAGTTATCCATTTATCAACCATTAGTTATTTTTTATATTATTTTTACATCTCTCACAATCTTCTAGTTATTTGCCATGAACTGTTAGTTATCCATTGACCTGAAAAAGACATCAATCAACTAATTCAGTTATTAGGCCATTCCGTACACTTAATTAATTTCCCAAATTCTCATAATTGACATGAATTTTGGCAATTATAACTCATATATATACAACATATCATAACTTGAATTAAACAATTCAAGACATAAACATATATGCAAAAACAGATTTGATAACAAAGTTCGTCAGACCCCCTAACTACATCTTCGGGCTCGATCAATAGCCAAACCGATTCATTAGTTCATCAAATGCATCAAAATTACATCAACTTTCCATTTTTGTTTGTTAATTACAACAACAGGCAACTCAAATGCCATTTTTATATTTGCCAAATAACTCCTCTGGCACGCAGCATGAGAAACTGTCACCTACAATACTTGGATCCACCTCGGAACCTTGATGCTCAATGCATTGGGAATTGTTCAGTCTAATTCTATCAGCTTGATTCTAACAATTGAATTCTCTACCTAACACCCTATCAACATGCCCATCTAAACCTCTAAAAAAAAACTCTCTCTAATATTTTTAAACTGCCTTAGTCTGAATTTCTCATTTCTCTGTTCATTTTGAACTGAACTCTCGATTGGTCAATCATTCATTAAACCATTGATTGATCTCCATTGATTTCACATCAATTGATTTTCAGACCAAACGTCTATATTCTTTGTCTCTCTCCCTGCCAATTCCATGCCCAAAATGCATGTTAAATAACAAACTGGATTCGTTTGTGGATCCAAAGGTGGCATTTTGGATATGGGGGCAACGTGCCTAATCAAGTATGAATCTGATTTATTGCTCAAATGATCACTCAAGATAATATCAAATATCAAATGCATGATCTTAGAGACATGAATTACGGATCAAATGTAAAGATCCACACTCAAAATATATATCTCTTGTTAAAACCAAATCTGCAGGCGTAAATCCCAGATTTGTTCAAGACTGTTGATATAGATTTGTTGTTGATCATGTTAGACCATCGATCTATAAAGTACCATAGTGATCCTAACCGCTCTGATGTCGATTGTTTCAATGTTGACTTTGTTGGTCCCGTCGTGTTGACCCCCGACTATTCTGATCTTGAATCTATTGGTCCTATCGTGCTGACCCTCCACTGTTCCGATCTTGATTGTCCCGATGTCAAGAGTCAGAAGTCGATATTGTTAGATAGCACAAACAACATTCCTTGTTGATTTTTCAATCCTGACTTTGGAAGTTAAAATTCGACACTATAAGCATGAATTTTGAGATTTTCATTTCGACTTTTGATTCCCGAGTGTTTTGATCCCGACGTCGAAAATCAGAAGTCAGCATGGACCTTTCAACTTCTGTAATTTTGATTTCAATTTCTTATTCTCGACTTCAGAAGTCAGGATTTGACGCTATACCAAGTCACTTCCAACTCAGATGCCAACTGTATATAGAATCTGCCAGGTGTTGAAGGATAAGTGGTCCACGTGTTTTCCATTGGGATGCCAACTCGAACCGTCAACTCAACACCTGCTACCTGCCACATCATATCTGCTTACCATGTCATATTAGCCTACAATAGGGCACAATATCGTGCTGCCACCTAAGCATACGGTCCACCTGTATATTCCACATGTCATAATGTGGGTGTGCCACATGACACCCCTTTTGCTTGCTTCGTTGAAACTTCATAACGCGATATTTTTCATGTTCGAAGTCTGTTTTTTATGAAACGAGTATCATTGAAAATATCTTGGCGAGATTTATACAACTATGTGCTTCTTTGAGATTGTTGAGACTTCAAAATTTAGTTCACTTGAGAGATTCCCCTAGATCACACCTCCCCACTAGAGAACTCTTGGACCACCAAAATCTTGGACCATTATAGTTTACATTCAAAGTTCAACTCTTCATTCTTTTTGTGACTCGGTGAAGGCATACAAACACTTTGTTTTACATAAGTGATGTGATAACATTCATCACTTTTACATTCTACCCTCCTTGGGTCTCATACACAATAAGTGATTTACAAAATTTGCAGCATGAGAAATTTAGAACAACAAAAAGTAATCAGCTTTGCAAATAAGCTACCCATTTCTAAGTAAACCATGATAAATAATTTCCTTTCTTATGTTGATATTCTTCATGAAATGCCTCTTGGACTGTTGGAGCTTACTTAACTCTTCGATCAACTATTTTTTTCATTGTGGGATCTCGCACAACGTTCCTCCAATGCTTTGTAGGGGCAGGCATAACTTTTCTTTCGTGATTTGGACGAATTTGTGGATGAAGTTTCCAACACTTATTTACCCAATGTCTATTCAGTTTACAATTAGTGCAATATTTCTTCTTTCCACTCTCATACTTATGTCTAGGAGGATGGTCTTTTTGTAGTGTCCCCTTTTTGGTGTCCATGATTTTCCTGTACAAAGGAATTCTCTTCCAACAATTTGGCGACATAATGATTATTCAATCTGCAAAATGTGCATGGTTATGCACACCATAAATTATGTGTCTCATAGTCAGACTTCTTGTAATCAAATAAAACATTGGAATAGTCATGCTTTTTTATACCTTTTATCCTTGTTTAAAAACCAATGAGAATAAGTTGTCTTCACTCCTTGCTTGTCTTTCTTTGGAGAGGTCTTCGACTCTTTTTAATGAGATGGTGATGTGCCATCATTCTGCTAGTGAGGTTTCAATAATGGTTTAGGGTCTTTTCTTGAATCACATCTTGCTTCAACTTCTTTGGAACATTCTCCATATCCCAAACCTACATAGCAAGGCCTTTCCATGACCTCTATGGGATTAGTCATCCCTTGGCCATTTATGCCAAGTCCTCTTCCATCAAAGCCCATCTTGTTAGCAATTTAAAACCAATGCCTTTTGTATCCTTCTCAAATGCACCAAAAGAAGCATCTACATCTTTATGGTGTGAACATGATGAATTACTTGCGATGTATACCTCAGTCATGGTTTCTACATCTTTGGTATAAGTTTGCCTCTCTTACAAAGTAGACTCTTCATTTTTTTGAATTTCATCATTGTTCTAAGACTTTGCTAACATCTCGTCCTTAGCTTACAACTCAGGTTACATTGCATGAAATCTCTCTTGCAAATCTTGAAGTTTGTTTTGCATCCCTTACTTTTGTTCCTCTGATATCTACAACAATCTCCTCAATCAACATTTTATGCCTGAATTACCTAATTGATTTCTTCAAGTTCATGAAGTCATGCTTACTTCTTTAATGTTTTTCCCATGGTTGTATTCTACCATGCACTTCCGAAATAGGATAATCTAACACAAATATGTTAATCAACCTTTCGTACAATAACTTGAATTATCCTCAATCCAAATGGAAGGGTGTCGGGTGCAACCGATCATGCACCCACGGATTATAATTTTCAACAAGGCTTAGGCATAATAATGTCTCTCACTCAATAGTGGATACAAGGCCATTACAATGTTACCAACAAGAAAGCATGCCTCTCACTCTCTCCAATTCTAAGAATGGTAATAAAAGGCTTTAAAATGTTTCCCATCCAAATGGAAATTACATCAAATTTTAAGGCAACATATAAAATGTAAAAACCAATACAAAAACTTGCCTTTACCAAAACACAGCTCAATGGTTGTTTGCTAGAGAATTAGTCATTTGGATCAAACCCCAATCCAATCCATCTTGTTGGTTGTGGATCCTGATCTTCCTTATTCATAGGTTGTGTTCCAACCATGTTTGGATCTCAGTACCATGACGTGGGGTGGGGGGGGGATTTCATCCCAACTAAATTCATCATGGGGGTTCCAGGGAGGGAGATTCCCTTGTAGTGAAAATTTAGGAAAAAAATCCTTGTAAAATGTTGTAATTTCATAGTCATGACTTGATAAATAATGGGTGATTTATGAGCCCATGGTTTTGGGTATCCCATGGTATTTTCCCATGGTATTCCATTTATATAAGGAAGGCATTGTAATATGGTTGTGTATTGTATTATAACATTGTGAAAATGATCTCTATGATTGTGTGAGAGACTATGAGGGACTGAAGAGGAAGTGCATCGGGTGTGTTGCAGGTTGTATCCGTTCATTTTGCTGGATGATATAGTAATAAAAGGACTGGCAATTTCTGTGTGGATGTATCCCATCTTGGGTGAACCAAATTATATATGTGTCTCTCTTGTAATGTGTTAATGTGTTTTACATTAGGATCTTGCTTATTTTTATTGCTCTGCGATCTTGTTTTTCTAACAATTGGTATCATATCCAAAGTTCTATTTTGTTGGTAATCTCGTGGGAAAGAAGGTTTTCTGGTTCAAGTGGGAGTAATGGAAGAAGAAGGCAAGTTTAGGGTTGAGAAATTTAACGACAAAAACTTTGAATTATGGAAGATGCAAATGAAGGGCTATCTGTATGAGAAAGATATGTTCCTACTGTTGGGCAGAAAATCAAAATAGTCAGCAACTATGAAGGACAAAGAATGGGACATTCTTGACAGAAAGGAACTGGGAACAATACGGTTGTGCCTGGCTTCATCGGTGGCTTTCAATATTTCAAAACAAAATACAATAGAGGGTTTGATGAAGGCATTAGTTAAGATGTATGAAAAACCCTCAGATTCCAATACGATATATCTAATGATTTTTTTTTTAATATGAATATGTTAGAAGGTGGATATGTTGTTGACCATTTAAATGAATTTAATACAGTTACTAATCAGCTAAGTTTTGTAAGAGTGAACTTTTATGATGAGGTTATGTCTCTTCTAATCTTGTGCACATTGCCAGAAAGATGGAATGGATTGGTAATGGCTATAAGTGACTATGTCTCTATTTCAAACACTCTTACATTTGATGATGTTGTTGGTGTTATTCTTAGTGAGGAAATGCGAAGAAAAAACATAGGTGAGACATCAGGTAATGCATTGACCTCAGAGAGCAGGAGAAGATAAAGGGAGAGAGGAAAGAGCCCAAGTAATCACATAAAATATAGAAAGGAAAAATCCAAGTCTACACTGGAAAAGATAGAGTGTTGGAACTATGCTAAGAGAGGACATTTGAAGAAATATTGCAGAGCTCCAAAGAAGAAAGGAGATGGGTAGCAGGAGACTACTCAGGAAGCTAATGTAGCAGGAGACGCATTATAAGATGATTTGATCCTTGCATTAGATAATACTATTGATTATTGTGTAGTATATTTAGGGGCTTCAGGTCATGCTACACCCAATAGTAAATTCTTTCATGATTATGTTCCAGGTGATTTTGGACATGTTTTAATGGGTGATGATGAACCATGTAAAATTGTTGGAATGGGTAGGGTACATATTAAGTTAAATAATGGAAATGAATGATTTCTAAAGGATGTAAGGCATATTCCTACTATGAAAATAAATTTGATCTCAACAGGGAAGTTGGGAGATAGTGGTTGTTTGTCTACATTTAGAAAAAAGTGGTAGAAGATCACTAAAGGAGAATTGGTAATAGAAAAAAAGATAGGATATGTACGTTGTATTATGTACTCGTAATACTATTTATTCTATCTCTGTAGCTTCCACATAAACAATTACAACATTGTGGCATCATAAGATTGTCCACATGAGTGAAAAGGGGATGTAGATTCTCCACTCAAGGAAATTGCTTCCATATATAAAGCAGGTAAGTCTGGAATTATGTGAGAACCGTGTTTATGGAAAACATAAGAGAGTCATATTTCTCAAGGTTGTGTTGTCAAGAATATTGCACCTTCTGTGAACATAAGTTGTTCCTCTGGTCTGAATGGTTCATATCCAGAACAAATAAGTTATAACTTGGATGGAAGACTTCCCCTAAAGACTATGAATGTTTGGAATACGATCTCTGATGAAAAACCTGCATAAACACATCAAACGTACAACAACATCAAAGATACCAGAAACCATTCATAGATCTATATCGGTGACTAAGGAATCCAATAATACATGAGTGAGATTACAACACAACAAATATATAGGAAAGGAACCAACTTTGCATTAATGAATAAAAGAAAGAGCTTACAACCATTTAGCCTTAGTGTCGACAAACTCCTTCACAAGACAAACATCTCATCCCTGATAGCTCCAACTTGCTCACTTGTGCTCTCTGATGGATTAGGCCAGGCATTCAATTCAACAGCATAACTTTACCATTCAGTTCTCCCCTCAACCATGGCATACGAGCTTAGTTTTATAGGGCTCAAAAGGATAAAAATGGTTGAGAGATTGGTGGGTGAGGTGGCCATGAGATCCCCAAAGCATGGATCTCGAGCTTAACTGACCTGGATGAGTAGGGATAAGGCTATCCATGAAGCTTTTGATTTAGAAGCTTCATGAAGCTTATTTTTTTCACCTTGTACCAAGGGTACCACTTATATACCTTTGACAGAGCGGTGTAGGTAAGAACTGCTTTAAGAACAAAACACATATGCGGTGGCACCGCTTATCTGTAATAGGAATTAGGTGGTGCTGCATAAGGTACCGCTCATAAGTTAAAGGAGAAAAGAGGTGCTAGGGTTTTTATGTAAAATTGACATCCAGAGCACTGTTTCCACTCCAAGTTTGGGATTGAGGGAAAATAGAAGTGTTAAGGATCTTATCACATGTAGGTGACAGAATTTTGGTGTAACAGAATGCCCCTCAAAGCATGAGGCCAGAGGGATATGATAGGTGAGAGATTTGAGAGAACAAGCTATCACTTTGAGGTAAGAGTCAGCTTGATCGGAGAGTGTCATCGAGTAGGCATATGCAATACATCAATATTTTTTACTCATAAATAAACGTAACCAACTCATGGCTGCAGACCAATACAAAGCAGATCCATGAGAGGAATAAACAACCATGGCTACTAGAATACAACGTAGATCCATGTGATAGAGGACTCAAAATTGGACATAGCTACTAGACATACAACGTATATCTATGTCGCACAGACGCAAATTTGAGCATAGCCACGACCATACAAATGTGGATCCATGCTTGACATACAAAACTCCATCACAACCTGGGTAAAGCAATGAGTGCTAAACAAGTACCCAGGGTATTCGTCTCATCTTCCACAAAGTACGATTCTATCCATGTGATTACAATTTTCTGAAGTCAAACATGGTAGAAACCACTTGATTACCGGCCAATGATGTAAACCGTTAACAAGTACGAGGGAGATCACCATTAATGTCAATGATTCTCAAGGTACCCTAGTACAATCTACTGAGTGTGAATAAATGTCTTGATGTCGAACACCCAGTCAACTCTATGGATCAAAGGTCAATGATGTGAACCTATGTCAAGAGTGACAGAATTTGTCATTGAGGCATATATATCTCAAGGTACTAAACTTGTTTCTAAGACTATTTCCCCAATGATGAGCTGATGTTGACAAGAATAGTCTCGTCGAAGGAGGGCCATGATGAATCCGACATCGGCGACACAAAACTCGAAACAAAGTTCTGGAATGATGTGAATGAGGTAACCATAATACTGACTCAAAAGTACTAACACAGAGGCTTTTTTGACTGCAGAGGTAAAAATTTTCAACTTCCCTTTGAACATCGGGTGGCACGATGAAAGACTTGGTAGCATGACTAGACCAGAAAGACACACAGTGCAATGATGGAGAATGCATTATTTTGAAAGACTCAAAGGAGCGACATGACTCATGAAAGTGGATTGACTTGCAAGCCAAATGAATACCCAATTAACTGAATGAGATGCAGACAAGTGCCATGTTCAAAGGTAACGACAAATTGCCATTTATTTGCAAAATGAATTGATTCCCTTCCCTTAATTTCCACATCATGATTGATGAGTGCCTCTTTTCATTTTTATGATTCAAAAGAGGGTAACAAACACTCATTGTAGCTCGTTCGAAGACAAGTCCAAACTCATATGTTTTACGAACCTGAGAGAGGAGGGGTTCGTTCCCAAAAGAGGGTCTCTCAATGTTTAATTTAACGAGTCCAATGAAAGTTAACTCGGTATTGTTCATGTTTAGAGAGTCTGAGTGACAATGGAAGAAGACTCCAAAGGGTCCTTTTTTATAAATAGTTCCTCTGAACCGAAAAAGCGATAACCTACCGTTAGACGAATGACTCTTCAAGTACTTTAACGAGCGTGAAGAAGACAAGATCGCTCGACAATCTTTTCGTATTTAAGGAGCCCATAAAGAGTTTAAAGAGGACTCCATTAGGTCTCTTTTCATGCTGAGGGATTTTACGAGTCTGAAAACAATCATAAAAGGACTCGGACCTTTGATGCTAAGTTTTGAGAGCATGACTAAAGTGTCACAATAAATGCTCAAAGACTTTTACCGTTTTATGGTAGTACAAAAAAGTCAAAAACAAACTCCCCAAAACTTTTACTGCTACCGCTCTTATTCCTGCAATGACTTGAAAAACAACCGTTAAACTCTCCAATACATGAAATTAAAGGATCATGACTAGTAGTTTTCTTGTAATAAATAGTTTCAAAACAAAACTATGATACTCCAAACCCTAAAATGTTTATAAAAGTCATCCAAATAGTAAAAGACAAAACATTTTACCATTTAACAATAGTGGAGAGCCCTTGGAGAGGTTTCTTAGCCATATTTTTAGTTGGTGATTCCCGGAGCGTCTACTGTCTGATTTACGTGTCGTCAGAGCCAGGTGATAGCTTGAACCTCACTGTTTCCATTTCATGTCTTCATTTTGATTTTTGGGGAAGTTTTGGGCAGCTTTATCAAGCCCTAAAACCTTAAATACAGGCACTGCTCTTATCCCTTGCGGGATAAGTGGTACCCCACATGAAACACGCCAAATACTCTTCACTTAGGCGGTGCCACGTCCTGTCCTCAATGAGACTCAGGTGGTGCCAGCCGTGGGTAGAGAAAAACATGTGGGCAAGGCAAAATGGATGATTTTTGATGATTTGAAAGGTTGATTATGTTTCTAATTAGCCTTATTATTGTTTTGGGAAGGTTTCCATTGGTAAAAAATGGTTATCTGGAAAGAAAGGAAACATGAAGATGATGATGCTTTTGCTGAAAGAAATGCAGGATGTATAGCTGCGTTGAGGAACTGTGGCCTTCTGAAATTCTTCCGCACACCTAGCATGGTGTCTCATGAGCATTTACTGGAACATATTCTCCGCATGTGGAATCTGGAGCAACAATACTTTGAGGTGGGAGCTCATGTGTTGATGATTGAAGTAGAAGATATCTACTTCTTGACAAGCTTAGCGAGACAGGTGTTCCTATTTCGTTGACTATTTCCCGTGGAGGGGACATCACCACCTAGGAATTAATAAATCGCCACTGCATTCCAGGGACTAGAACATTAGGGAGGAAAATTCCCATCAAGGCAGTGGTGGATGGCCCTCTTCGCACGATCTTATTTACCATGCAGAGGTTAGAAGGGAGACAAGGGGATCATCAGGCTTCTAAAGCATGTATGCTCTATGCTATAGAGGCTATGGCACCCACATTATTCAACTAGGCGGAGGAATTACTACCAGTTTTCAAAGACCAACTAACCAAGTGTCGGTAGGGAGAGTTGAAGCAGTTTGGTTTCGGATCCATTTTAGCATGTTTCTTTTTTGAGCGGGTCCCCCAACTGAGACCCCAGGTAGTATTCACAGAGTTGAGGGCGAGAGACCCTTGCATGCTGAGGTGGGTTTAGAACATGGCCCGCACAGGAGTAGGTAGGGGCAAGGTGAAGTTTGGAGACCCATTTTTCCGATGGATGAGAGACCAGCTCCTCATGGTTGAGGACTACTCATACGCGGGTACTGATTTCAGGGGTGACCCTGATCTACCGCTTCCACCTGGTGCACAGTGGGGCGACATTGGTAAGAAACAAAACCCTAAAATGGCAATTGTGTTTTTATGTTTTAATGTTTTATATTTTTTTTATGTGTAGTAACGAGACTTAAATGTTTTCATGCAAATGTTGGAGCAGCACGACCTAGGGGATCTTCCGCACTGGACAGGCGAGAAGGAGCTCATTTTGTTCCATAGGGTGATGACATGATGGGGTAACTAGATGAGAACCTAGAGAGGTTAACTGTAGACATACCAGATGCGTCGATCGATGACCTCCCCCTGAGGTATCAAAGGCCCATTGCAAGAGTACTAGATCATTTCAGTAGAATGCTATGCAGAGTAGCCAGGGCTGTCATGTGTTACCATGAACACCACTAGATGATAGGCCACATGATGTATTACTAAAAGCTGATATATAGCTTTAGGATTTTGTATGATGATGTTTTTCCTAAAATCCTGAGCGCTTCAGATGAGGTCTCGTGACCTATTTTTGTAAAACACTTATATATATATATATATATATATATATACTCTTTCTTTTTGTGTTTATATGTATGAAATGGAAAATGTATTTACATGAGTTTTATGTGTCTTTTTACAGTTTATTTACAGCTAACCATGTTTGATTCTCATGTCATGAATGGGCAATATGCCAATCTAGGATGTAAGTTGCCATTGAGTCAGCAACTTTATTGTCTTCCCTAGGGATATGCCTATAAGTAATAGCTTCAAATGACCTTTCCAATAAACGTACCCTCTGGAAGAGATGAAGAAGCACGAGATTCCTGATGGTATAGACATGATTTAAATGACAAACCACTAATTGTGAGTCCATAAAAACTACCAAGTTATGAACGTCCTGGGAGGCAGCTTCTGTCAGAAGACCTATGACTTCTTAATACTCAAGAATATTGTTGGTAGCTGGACCAATACAAATGGCTCCTAAACTGACCAAATCGTGAGCTAGGGAATAGAGAACCCAAGCATTTGAGTCAAGGTTCAAGGTGTGGCGGCAAGCACCATCAGAGAAGCCATAGAAAGCCCTCTGCTCTGCACGACCAAAACATGGTAAAAACAGATTTGGACACTAAACTCAAAACCATATTGAAAATACTTAAGCACGCTAAAAAGTCAAGCAATATACATATATACAAGGTACTATACAAGAAATATCTAGGCATAGTACCTCTTCAGGTACAACCCAATGCGAGGTTGTCCTAAGGGGATTCCATCATAGTCCACGAGCTCATAGGCCCCTTTCTCTAGAACTTTGGAAACAATGAAGGGATTGTACCACATGGATTCGAACTTCCCTTTCCCTAGTTTGTCATGTTTCTAATCATAGGTTAAAACTAGGCCACCTTCATTAAAGGCACGAGGTTGAATAGACTTGTCATACTGCACCTTGACGCGTTTCTTGTGTGCCTCATTGTCTAAGGCAGCATCTCTTCTAGTTTCGTTAAGGTTGTTCAAGTAGAGAAATATTTCTTCCTCTGTGGAACTGTCTGGGAGAAGTTTGACGACAAGTTTCAAGGATGGAATTTGACATTGGATAGGAAAGACAATTTCTAGTTCGTAGACAAGCTGAAAGGGTGTAAAACCAGTAGTTGTTTTTACCGAAGTCCTATAAGCCCAAAGAGTGGAGAAGGATATGGTGCCAGTTGGATTTATGGTCTCCAACCATCTGACGCAACATTGTTTTCAAAACTTTGTTAATGGCCTCGACTTGACCATTAGCTTGCAGATAATAGGGCATTGAGTTTTCATGACGAAAACCTAGCTTAGCACTTAATTCTTCCATCATTTGATTGCAGAAATGTGATCTGTGATCCGTAACTATGGACTGCGGGACTTTGAATCTTGTTATCACGTGATTGAATAGGAAGAGAGCGATAGTATTACTGTCCTCTACATATGTAGGCATAGCCTCAGCCCATTTCGTAAAATAATCAACTGCTACGATGATGTAACCATGCCCCCATGGCTGAGGTAGGATTACAATGCATGTAATCGATCCCACATTTGGTGAAAGGGCCAATGACAATGACGGGGTGTAACAGAGCAGGGTGGGTGCTCTTTTTCGTATAGAAATGTAGGTAGGGTGGGCATTTCTTAATAGCCTCATCAAAATATTTAAAGATTGAAGGCCAGAAATAGCCAGTGCGAAGGATTTTCTGGGCTGTAGCCATCCTAGATAGATGACCACCACATACTCTAGAGTGGCAGTCATTCAATTTTTTTTTAGCTTCCTCATGGGTAAGGCATCGCTGGAGAATGGAATCGATACCGCGTCTATACAAAGTGTCATTCAAGATGAGGTAGTATTTTGCGTGGTGACGGATACAGTGACGATCCTCACGGGATAGAGTGGGATGAAATATCTATGTCTGGAGATAAATGGTTAAATCTCCATACCATGGGTCAGTAGTGCTTATCAAGAACATGAATTCATCCAGGAATGAATCACTGGGCTCAGATTCCATCAAAGAACAGGGAAGATCACACATTGGCTCAGTAAAGACCAAGGATTTCTTTGACGTAGCTTTGGAAAATTCCAAATCAAACTCTTGTAGGATAACTATCCATTGGGAATATTTGCTCATGAGCACCTGACGATTCAGGATGTAATACATAGGGTTCTGGTCTTCCAATACGGTGGTTGTGTGGAGCAAAATGTAGTGATGAAATTTCTGAACAACAATGACCATGGCCAATGCTAATTTCTCCATGCATGAGTATCAAGTTTCAAAATCCATGAGATTCTTACTAGCATAGTAAATCATGTGCTCTTGACCGTCGAGATTCTCCTGCACCAAAATCATAGCGATGGTAGTAGTGGAGGCAGCAATGTATAAGAAAAAATCCTTTGAACAATCTGGGGGGTGTATCACGGGTGAGTGAGTCAGAGCGTGTTTAAGATTATCAAAGGCCCATTGGGCTTGGTCATCCCAAAAGAATGGAGTGTCCTTCTTGAGGAGATGCATATAGCCGTATGTTTTCTCTGCAAAATTGCAAACAAAACGGTGGAGAAATTTTGCCTTCCCTTGCAAACTTTGGAGTTCTAGAAGGTTGGTTGGGGCTGGTAGGGATAGAATAGCGGCAATTTTCAATGGATCTATCCAGATGCCATCCTTAGAAACCACAAAACCTAATAGACGTCCCGTCTCAACACAAAAAACACATTTATGAGGATTGAGCCGTATGTTATAATGATGACATCTCAAGAAAATGTCTCTAAGATGACCAGGATGGTCCTCCCGTTGATGTGAATGAACTAGGAGGTCATCAAGGTATAGTTCTACAATATGTTTGATATCATGAAACACATAGGACATAGCTCGCTGGAAAGTGGCTCCTGCGTTTTTTAGGCCGAATGGTAACTTCCTATATGCAAAGGCTCCCCATGGGAAAATAAATGCTATCTTGTGTTGACCAATGGGTAATATCTCAATCTGGTTATAGCCTGAAAATCCATCCATAGAAGAGAAGATGACACTTTCGGTACAGTTGTCGATAATCTAGTCGATATGCGGAGTGGGAAAGTTGTCTTTGGGACAAGCTTTGTTCAAATCTCTAAAATCGATACAGACTCTAATGGTGCCCTGTTTTTTATTGACAGGGATGACGTTCAATACCCATTTCGTCAGGGGTACGGGATAAATAAACCCCGCTTTTAAAACTTTTTATATTTCAGCTTTGATAGCTACGACTTTTCATGGATGGAATTGTCTCAGTTTTTTCCTGACAGGTTTTGCAGTGGGATAGGTTTTTATTCTTGGACCACAATGGATGGGTCTATCCCAAGCATTTATTCATAGGACCAGGCAAAGAAATCTCAAGATTCTTTGAAAAGTGCTCTATATGCTTCAGATTCTTCTGCTGAGCAGTTCTGCCCAACATGAACATGCTCAAGGGTGCCAGGCTTGGCTGATATGTCAATTGGATTTGTTTGAGTAATGTTGCATAGATTTCCTTAAGACTCCGTGTTCTACAACAATATAGGAGTTTGAGGGGTTTTGATAATATCATTAGTAAAAAGGGATGCAAAATCATGGTCTACCAAACTGGTGTTGGGGAGGAACGAGGATCTATGGTGATGATCCTCCCATATAGACTCATTCGTACTCATGATATCCATAATGGACTCATCATAGGGAAAAGCCTGGGAGAGATAATCCAGAGTAGGACGAGAGGGTTCTAACCAGTAGGGAAGATGGTAAGGGTTCGAAGCCACTAGATGAAGGTCATTAGTGTGGTCATCAGAAAGGGTTTGGATAATGTTGTACATTGCTTCATGTGGACTCAACGAGATGGACTCAACAATTTGTTTGCCCTTTGGATCATAATCAAAAGAATAAATCATATTTACCGTCGACATTTCTGTGTTAGGAGGGTTTGACGGAAAAATCCCCATAAGGGAAGAATCCTTCAGCATGCCTACCCGAGTCGACTGGTAAGGAGGAGGGGACTGACCTAACATAGGGATGTTATTAGCCATAGGGGTGGTAATGGCCGACATACAAAAATCGAGCTGATCAATGGTTACAATCCTCCCTAGATGAGGAAACTGGACGGTTCGAAATAACGTCGAAGCGACGGTATTCATGGCGTAAAACCAATTTCTTCCTAATATGAAGTTGTAGTCTAACGGGGCATCTACTACTTCCACTTGAATGGAAATGGTTTTTCCCCCAAGCTCGATTGAAAGTGCTGGTATGAGACCATGGGGCTGTAAACCTCGTCCATCAAAGGATTTCAAAGTCATTGGTGATGTTACAAGCTCGGGAGAGCCAATAGCTTTCCAATAAGACAGGGACAAAACTGAAGTTGAAGCTCCTTCGTCTAAGACAGTTCTAAAGACATTTTTCTCGACTAATTTCGTTATGATTTGGAAAGCAAGTTTGTGAGGTATCCTAGACTTATAGTTCTCGACATTAAAATGAATCAAATTAGTGTTGTCTGGATCTAAAGCTCCTAATGTGGTTAACAAGTTTTTGCATTGTGTAGGACAACTTTGGAGTACTTCCAAGGTAGACATTGCACATGGTGCCTGAGCGAGATCTTCAACTACATTATAAAATTGGGCAGCTCAGACATTAGGATTAAAAATAGCTTTCCTAAGAGTACTCTTGGGTGGACACAAAACCATGTCGGGATTAGGTTTCTCGATGGTTAGGAGACTAGTAGATGAGGACTTGGGAGAACCAGTAGAGGGAGCTTTTCCTGAAAAAGAATTGTCTTCTTTCTTGTCTGTGGGTTTGTCATAACTCTGACTGCAAGTTTGTAAATTAATAGTGTCTGAGGACATCATGTGAATTTCCCTGATTAGACATGTGGTCTATCAGCTGTTGTTGAGAAGGGAAATGATCAGTGAGAACTGCTGGAATGGGATTAGTTTTTAGAAATTTATTGATTTCTTCACGACGAGGACACTCTTTCATGAAGTGGTCACCTCTGCATAGCAGACATGGATATATTTCTTTTCTTTTCCCTTTATCATTCTCATTGGTGGTTGGTTTCGGATTCTCCTGCGGATTTCCAAGTTTTTTGTTTTTTGCTTTACCTTTCTTTTTATTGTTGTCGGGCGTTTGCGTACTCTGGATGGAATTTACCTTGGCAGAAATCTTGGGATTTGAAGGAGCAGGGGTAGAAGTATGGGGTTGCTTGGTATTTTTTGCTGTCGATGGGGATTGGATTGAACCAACAATCCCATCAACAGGGGTTTTTGCTAGTGGCTTAGCAGGATCTGTGCCTGGGTGAGGAGCTTGAGGGATCAAGTCATACAGTGTTTCGAATTGGGAATATACCAAGTCTAGATATTGGGCTCAACTAATTGCTTTCTCTTCGGTAACGGCACCACCCATAGCCACATCTCGAGCGATTGGAGGAAACAAATATTTAGTAAACCAATCAGCTAGCAATTGATCAGGGATAGGAGCCTTGATGAGTCTTCTCCACCTTCTCCACTCATGGATATGGTCCGATATGTGCATGGAGGTGTTCTGAAGCAGAGAAGTTAAGATATATGTACCCGTTTCATAGTGGATAGGAAGCTGAAAGTGTGTAAGAAAGACAATTGCCAAAGAACCAAAATCCACAAATGAATGTTGTGAAAGTTCAATGTACCATTTCGCGGCCGTATCGGTCAATGTTCACTAGAAGAGTCTTAAATGAATTGAATCATCCATTAGGGAGTTCGAGGAACACCACAAATGGAATGTCATGACATGGTTTTTTGGATCATCTCCCTACTTTCCATCGAATTTCGGAATGTCCGATGGTAACTTTACCGGAATGGTAGGCCATGAGGGGTGATGTCGAATGGGATAATTAATCAACTTGGACAAATCAGGCAAGTCCAAGGTTGCTAGGAAAGTTAATTGGCGATTAGGTTCTATGTACTGGTAGTATTGATAAGGCATGTAACTACCTGTAGGACCATAAGTAGACTGATACACAGGTTGTTGATACAACTGTTGTGATGATGAACCTCCTAAAGATCCACCCACAAGGGGGTTGATTTCCAGGATCGAAACCGTTAGGACCACTGGGGCCTCTAGGAGGAGTACCACCAGGGCCTTCGGGACCATCGGGACCACTAGGACCATCAAGACCACCAAGCCCACCAGGACCACTTGGAGGAGGACCACCAGACCCTCCAGGGCCCTTGGGAGGAAAACCTCTGGAGCCTCCGAAACCACTAGGGGGAATGCCACCAGACCCTTTGGGACCATTAGGAGGAAAGCCTCCAGGCCCCCTAGGACCACCAAGCTCGCTAGGACCATTAGGAGGAAGGCCGCCAAGCCCTCCAGGACCATTAGGCCCCCCAGGTAGAGGACCTCCGTCAGGCGGTCCTCCAAAGCCCCCGGTAGTAGGTATAGGTATCCCTCCCATAGCTGGCTTGTAGGACCAGTTAGGTTTCCCCCATGGAGTGAAAGTGTTACCATGATAGGGAATTCCAGTATATGGTATTCCTGTAGGGGTGGGTTGGTAATTGATATTTCATACAGGTACTTGATTTGCTAGGTAACCATACCCCCAAGAGGTTTTATTGGTTACAGGTTGTGCCCCCAAGGGTTGACTTGAACTTGATGGGGGGTTAACTACGTTTGTATAGGTAGGAGGGACATAGACTGCAGATTGCCCCATAATAGAGGTCTGTCCATTACTAGCTACAACTCCATTGACAAGTAACGTAGGTCGTGCTGAGGGTTGCCCCCCGACACTAGAAGGTATTGATGAAATAGGAATTGAATGTTGTCCCCCAAGTACAGAAGACCCGAGAGGATATGGAACAAACATAATATGGGAGGTGGTGGGGTTGGTGGTTTGACCTAGATTATGCGGAGTCACAACGTGATCTAAAATAGTTTCAATGGGTTTCATAGAATCGACAAGTGAGCGATATCCAGCAGGCCAAGGGTCTGCATTACGAGGAAAAACTATCGAGCCAGGTGGTGGTGTAGCCAATATTTTATCTATTCTCTTTTCAAAGTCTTGTGCACAGAGAATGGCTACCTGGTATTGTCTACATTCTTCTTCACTTGGTGAAATTTGTTCAGAGGAGGTTGGACGGGCACCAAACGAAGCAATGGCCTATCCCATATAGGTATCCCAAAACGGAGCATTGGGACCATAATCTAGGTGGTTGGTATCATCAACACGGCCTTCTATGGGAGAATGGAAAGAAGTATTACCCCTAGAAGGTTTTTGAGCCAAGGGAGGACCGTGCGAAGGATATTGATCTCTGCTTTCTACAACCACATTTTCTCCCATATGGGAGTTGGTAGCAGCTCCTTGGTCGATAGCTTCCATAGGATCTTCTCCAAAAATAGGAGGAAAATCAGGTGACAAGCCCCGTACTCTCCTGGACCATCTCAATTCATCCAGTTTGCATAGTTCCTATCTAACCTAGGGTTTCAAAACTAGAAAACACACACCAAAAATTTTCCTACTCAAGCTACAAGCCAAACAAGCAAACTTAAATGACAGGAGGCGTTCAGATAATCCGGTCTCTCACCAGTATTATCAAGACTTTACAAGATTCACAAGTAAAGAAAATACGACCAAGAGGTTAACTCGGTTTGGATAGGGTATCCTAGTAGGGTCTCCCAATATACACAAGGTATGTGGGAGCTCAAATCGGTAGTAGTGTTGTCTAATGCACAACTGTTCACAAGGGTCCTTCCTATATACAATCGAGTACGTGAAGTGCCTTTCTATATACCTCAAGAATACGTGAAAGGCCGTTCGATATATCGACGGTACGTGGAAGAACCGCGCTAGTCCCGGGATGTAGTGTGGACAAGTAACGACAACTCCTACGCTTAACGACACCCGAACACGTCTCTATCCTATCACTCAAATTTCTATACAAATTTTAAGCCTATAACTACCGTTAATTTTAAAGTGGAAGGTTAGGTGAATGCATGGAATTTTGTCAGAAAAAGTAAAACCATGTAGATATGTAGATGCAAATATTTCACTTTACCGTTCAAGATATGCCTACCTACGAGAGGGAGAGAGAGTCTTTTCTTTTTGTTTTGAAAACAAAAAATTCCCAAACAACTATTTTGAACAAATCAAATCGAAATACAAGAAACACATTCCAAACTCATTTTCTTTTTGAAAGCAATCAGATGGGTTAGAGTCTCTTTTCCTAAAAGAAAAACAACAAGCACTCTACATGCATATGCAATCTATTCTTTCGATTTTTCTTTGAAACATAGATAGATCTAACTTAAAACTACAATATTTTTTCTTTTGATGAGACAGTAATGATGCAAGAGAGACAAAAGAACAAAGGGAACCTAAAATCTTATGAGGCTAATCAGATATCTAGTGCCCTATGCTCAATAAAAATAATGACCTAATCTCAACAAAAAAAATTCTTTTTAAAAGCAAAAAGAAGTCCTCTATGGAAAAAATGAAATTAAGACGTTAATCAAGTGGTCTTTCTTTTAGTCTTTATGAATGAAACAAAAAGAGATTTAGCTAAAACCTAAGATTTCAATAGTTCCTTTTAGAATCACAACCAACAAACATGAAGGAAAATGAATAATCAACAATCCTAACCTAGCTTTCGGATTCTTTTAATCAAGCAAACTTTCACCACAATTTTTTTTAACCATGAGCATCCAGATTCAAACAAACAAGCTTGACAGTACAGGGATGAAAGCAAGCAAAACCCTACTTTTTGCAAAAATCAAAAGAAACCAAGTTCTGGAACAAGGCCTACCTGGCACTGCACTGGAGGGGTATTTGAAAGAGCAGTTCTGGGTCAGCATCACTTCTGGATTACTGCACTCAGGTGGTGGCACCACCTATTGCTCACAGGGTTGAGGCGGTGGCACCGCTTATTTCCTACAACACATGTGTGGTTCCCTAAATAAATCTAGAACATAAAGAGAACAAAAATTCAAGTTAAAAATTGTTCAAATCAACATAAAGACTGATGAATTAACAGTAAAACAGAGCATGTAAAGTCAAAGCAGTTCAGATATGAACAGATCTGAAAGTTTTAAACAAAAAATTCACTAAGTCAGATGGCAAATCTGACTGAAGAGAGTTACAGACTGGAGCTTGGATTCAGACAAGTGTTCAAGGACTGAGGAAGGTCAGATCAACTAAAACTTGGTTTTTTCCCCAGTATGGTCACCAGATTTGTTGTCAGGAATATTGCACCTTTTGCAGATAGAAGTTGGTCCTCTGGTCTGAATGGTTTAGATCTAGAACAAATAAGTTACAACTCGGTTGGAAGACTTCCCCTAGAGACTATGAATGTCTGGAATATGATATCTGATGAAAAACCTGCGTAAACACATCAAACGTACAACAAAATCAAAGATACCAGAAACCATTCATAGATCTATATCAGTGACTAAAAAATCCGATAATACATGAGTGAGATTGCAACACAAGAAATATATGGGAAAGGAACCAACTTTGCATTAATGAATAAAAGAAAGAGCTTACAACCATTTAGCCTTAGTGTTGAAAAACTCCTTCACAAGACAAACATCTCATCCTCGATAGCTCCAACTTGCTCTCTTGTGCTCTTTGATGGATTAGGCCAGACAGTCAATTTAGCAGCATAACTTTACCATTCAGATCTCCCCTCAACAATGGGGTATGAACTTAGTTTTATAAGGCTCAAAAGGATAAAAATGGTTGAGAGATTGGTAGGTGAGGTGGCCATGAGATTCCCAAAGCATGGATCTCGAGATTAACTGACCCAGGTGAGTAGGGATAAGGATATCCACAAAGCTTTTGATCTAGAAGCTTCGTGAAGCTTCTTTTTTTCACCTTTTACCAAGGGTACCACTTATATACCTTTATGACAGAGCGGTGTAGGTAAGAACCGCTTTAAGAACAAAGCATATATGTGGTGGCACAACTTATTTGTAATACGACTCGGGCGATGCTCCATAAGGTATCGCTCATAAGTTAAAGGGAAAAAGTGTTTCTAGGGTTTTTTTATGTAAAATTGACATCCAAAGCACTATTTCCACTCCAAGTTTGGGATTGAGGGAAAATAGAAGTGTTAAGGATCTTATCACATGTAGGTTATAGGATTTTGGTGTAACGGGTTGGGAAACAAAAGAAGAGTGAAAAGTTAGAGCTTGTGGATACAGATGTATGGAGATTGGCTCAGGTACAACCTCTTGGTGGCTCTAATTATTATGTTACTTTTATTGATGATGCAACTAGAAAATCTTGGGTTTATTGCATTAGAAAAAAATATGATGTGTTTGCTACTTTTAAGAAGTGGAAAGCTTTGGTTGAGAATGAGACAAGAAAAATATTGAAGTGTCTCAAATCTGATAATGGAGGTGAATGCTGCAGCAAATTTTTTGATAGTTATTGTTCATACCAAGGGATTCATAGAGAGAAGATAGTCCTAGGAACATGATAAGAAAATGGTGTGTCAGAAAAGTGTATGGAGCATGATCATCACCATACACCTTGCATGATCATGGAGCGTGCAAGGTGTATGAGATTGCATGCAGGGTTTCCCTTATAGTTTTGGGATGATGTTGTAGATATTGTTGTTTATTTCATAAATAAAGGGCCTTCAAGCGCTTTGGATGGTGGGATTCCAGAAAGGGCATGGACATGTAAAAAGGCAAATTACTCATTTTTTAGAAATTTTGGTTGTGAAGCATTTGTCCATATTGATAAAGAAAATAGAACAAAGCTTGAGGCTAAATCCAAGAAATGCACCTTTATTGCGTACGAGATTAATGATTTTGGTTATCGCTTATGGGATTATGAAAATCATAAAATCATTAGGAGTAGATATGTAGTATTCAATGAAAAGGTCATGTACAAATACTAGTTGCAGGGAAAGAAAGAGAAAAAGAAAAACATAGAGTACACAACGCTTGATGAAATCAAAGAAAATGAAGTTCGAAAGGTACTAGAAAATCAAGAACAACAACATGTACCTCAAACTTATGCAGGTGTAAGAAGATATACTAGGTTAAGCATACCCCCTAAATGATTCTCTCCTTCACTGTATTATTGATTGATGATCGATTCTGGTGAACCAGAATGTTATGAAGAAGCAATGTAAGTGGGAACTAGAAAGAAATGGGATCAAGGAATGAATGAGGAGATGGAATCATTGCTAAGAAACCAGAATTGGGATTTGGTTGAGTTTCAAAAGAGAATTGCAAAATAAATTGGTTTACAGGTTGAAGGAAGAACAAGGAAGCAAGAAGCGATACAATTCTAGACTTGTTGTAAAAGGGTTTACACAAAAGAAAGGTATATATTTTGATGAAATATTTTCTCCTGTTGTTAAAATGACTTCAATTAGGACAATTTTAAGTCTAGTGGTGGTAGAATATTTGCATATTGAACAACTAAATGTAAAATCGACCTTTCTCCATGGGGATTTGGATGAAGAGATTTATATGCAACAGCCATAGGGGTATGAGGTCAAAGGGAAGAATA
The DNA here is from genome assembly GCA_001517045.1 of Pseudotsuga menziesii. Taxonomy (NCBI): domain Eukaryota; kingdom Viridiplantae; phylum Streptophyta; class Pinopsida; order Pinales; family Pinaceae; genus Pseudotsuga; species Pseudotsuga menziesii. Next base: position 79,627 of record LPNX011222415.1, read on the forward strand.
TTTTGGTTTGCAAGTTGAAGAAGAGCTTATATGTCCTGAAACAAGGTCTAAGTAGTGGTATTTTATTTTTCATAATTTTATGATAGGACAGTGTTATAGTAGATGTCATCCTGACCATTGTGTTTATTTCAAGAGGCTAGATAATGGAAGATATATTATCTTATTATTTTATGTGGATGACATGCTTGTTACAGGGTCTAACATGTAGGATATAAATGAGCTCAAGAGGAAACTAGCTAAATCATTTGCGATGAAGGATTTGGGTGATGCAAAGAAAATGCTAGGTATGAGAATAACAAGAGATAGGAAAAATTGCAAATTGGCATTTCCTCAGGGTGAGTACATAGAAAAGGTGTTGGACAGGTTTAGAATGCAGAATGCAAAACTAGTTAGTACACCTTTGGCCAACCATTTCAAACTAAGTAAGGATATGTGTCCCAAGACACAAGAAAAGATACAATACATGTCCAAGGTTTCCTATTCATCAGCAGTTTGCAGCTTGATATATGCCATGGTGTGCACACGACCAAATATTGCACATGCAGTGGGAGTTGTGAGCAGGTATATGAACAATCTAGGTAAAGAGCATTGGAGGGAAGTACAATGGATTCTTACGTATTTGAGAGGTATCACTTCTCATGCATTATGTTTTGGAGGTTCAGACATTGTTCTACAACGATATATTTATGCAAATATGGCTGGTGATAAAGAAATATGGAGGAGCACAATAGGGTATTTATTTACTATGGGTGAAACAACAGTAAGTTGGATTTCAAAACTGCAAAATGTTGTTGCACTTTCAACAATAGAAGCATAGTATGTTGCTGCTACAAAGGCTAGTAAAGAGATAATTTTGTTGCATAGGTTCATGGAGGAATTGGGTAAGAAGTAGGAGAATAGCAATTTGTACAGTGACAACTAGAGTTCCATTCATATTGCAAAGATATCAACCTTCCATTCAAATACTAAACATATACATCTCAAGTACCATTTCATACAATCTGTTCTGGAAAATCAACTGTTGAAGTTGGAAAATATACACACTATCCAAAATATTGTAGACATGTTGAAAAAGGTAGTGACCAGAGATAAACTGAGCTCCTCATTAGTTTCAGTTGGCCTTAAAGCATGAAGGTGAAGATGAGAAATTTTCTAGGTCCAAGGTTCAGAGCATAATCCAGCAATTGCGGCAGCGATAGAGTTGTTGTGAACATTCTTGAAGTGGGATATTGTTGGTTGTGGATCCTGATCTTCCTAATTCAGAGGTTGTGTTTCAGTTATGTTTGGATCCAAATACCATGATGGAAGGGTGTGGGGGGGATTTACCCCCCACTAAAGTATCCACGGGGGGTCAATTAGGGGAGGCGCCCATGTAGCAAAAATTTAGGAAAAAATACCTTGTAAATTGTTGTAATTTCATAGTCATGATTTGGTCAATAATGAGCGATTTACAGGCCCATGATATTTTCCCATGGTATTCCCTCTATAAAAGAAAGGAATTGTAATATGGTTGTGTATTGTATTGTAACATTGTGAAAAACAATCTCTATGATTGTGTGAGACTGATTGTGAGAGAGTGAAGATGAAGTGTAGCAGATGTGCTACATGTTGTATCCCTTCTTTTTGCTGGATGGTATAATAATAAAAGGACTGTAAATTTTTGTGTGGACGTATCCCATATTGGGTGAGCCACATTATATTTGTGTCTATATTGTAATGTGTTAACATATTTTATATTTGCGTATTGTTTATTGTTATTTCTCTACGATCCCATTTTTCTAACACATCTCCTTTTTAACATTCAACCTTCATCTACTTTTACCACCACATATCTATATAAAAGTAATAGATATTATGCTTTTGTTCAACAACATAACCTAACGTTGTGACTAAGGATTTTCTGATTCAATTTGTTGGTTGTATCTTTTTCAATTCTTTCACAGTCGTTCCCTCAAAACAGAAGGTGCCAATTCATTAGCCATTACCATTTTACTCATCGAATAAGTGACTCAATTTAGTGTATGTAGGTATGTACCTCTTCTTCAAAAAACACTCTTCATGTAGAACATATCAGACTTAACAATTAAAAAGAAATATACCTGTTGAGCGTGAGTCGATTCCTCAATGTATGGACTTCAACATTGTGTGTAGATTCTTTTGGAAGATCATGCCTTCGATCCACATGTATCTGCAATTCAACAACAATTTAATGTTCAAGCATATAAGTGTATGATAAAGTCGGATGCTCTTGCAACAAATCCGTAGGGAAAATTCTCCCAATCATAGACTCCTTCCCACTGCTCTTAGCCTACACAAGTTTTATTGAGGCTCGTTGCATGTTCGTGTGTCTCCTTAAAAATAGGTGTGACAAATTTCCAATATCTAATTAACAACATGGATCTTCCACGTGAATGCATATACATTTGGTTTTTCTTTATGCCACCAAATTCACCAGAACGCATGCAAATTCCACCTCGGATGAAGTCGTTCTTCAAGAACAAACTATGGATCTAAGGCTTTGATACCAACTTGATTCGAAAAAGGAATCAATAAATTGATTTGGTTATTAGGCCATTTCATACGCTTAATTAATTTCTCAAATTCCCATAATTAACATGAAATTTGGCAATTATAATTCATATATACAACATAACATATCTGGAATTAAATAATTCAACACATGAACAGATATGCAAAACTAGATTTGATACCAGAGTTCTTCAAGCCCCTTGATTACATATTCGAGATTGATTAATCACTGAACCAATTCAGTAATTTATCAAATGCAACAAAATTACATGAAATTTGCAAATATGTCTGTTAATTACAACAACAGGAAACTCCAATGTAGTTTTTAAATTTTCCAGATAGCTCCTCTGGCATGCAGTATGAGAAACTGTCACCTATGCTACTTGGATCCACATCAGAACCTTGTTGTTTAGTGCATTGGAAAGTGTTTAGTCTATTTATATCAGCTTCATTGTAATAGTTGAATAGGCCATCTGACGCACTATCAATTTTCCCATCTAAACCTTTTAGACAAAACTCTCTTTGAGATTTGAACTACCTTAGTCCAAATTTCTCAGTTCTTTGTTCGTTCCGAACTGAACTCTCGATTGGTCAATCATTCATTCAACTGCCAATTGATATCCATTGTTTCCACATCGATTTATATTTAAACCGAACTTCTCTATCTCTCTCCCTTCCAGTTCCATGTCCAAATTGCATGTTAAATAACATACTGGATTGGTTTGTGGATCTGTAAGTGACATTTTGGATCCACAAGAAATGTTCCCAATCAAGTATGAAATCCAATTTCTTGCTCAAATTTGGCACTCAAGATAATATAAGAGATTGAATGCATGATCTTAGAGGCACAAATTATGGATCAAATGCAAAGGTCTATGCTCAAAATATCTCTATTTGGTTAAAAACCAAATCCATAGGCATAAATTCCATATTTGTTTAGGATCATTGATCTATATTTGTCATCGATCATGTTGGACCGTCGATCTATAAATTGTTGTTGTGATCCCGACTGCTTTGATGCTTATTGTTCTGATGTTGAATTTTTCGATTTTGTTGTGTTAACCCTGACTATTATGATCCTGACTTTGTTGGTTTCCCGACTTGCTGGTTCCCGACTACTCTGATCTTGACTGTCCCAACATCAGAAGTTGGAACTATTAAACAACAGAAATAAAGTTCCTTGTCAACTTTATGATCCTGGCTTCAGAGGTCAGAAGTTGGTACTATAAACATGACTTATGATATTGCCGTTCTGACTTCCAATTCCTACATCAAAATTCAGAAGTTGGCATGGGTCTTTCAACTTCTGCATTTTTCACTTTGACTTTCGATTCTTGACTTCGAAATTCAGAAGTCGACAATATTCCAAGTCACTTCCAACTCAACTGCCAATTGTGAACAAAATCTAACATGTGTCGAAGGATAAGTGGTCCACATCTCTGCCACTCAGATTCCAACTCAGGATTCCAACTCAACACCCGCTACCTGCCATGTCATCTCATATCAATTTTCCATGTTATCTCAATCTACCACGAGGTACAACATCATGCTTCCACCTCAACATTTAGTTAACATGTACAATCCATGTGTCATAATGTGGGTGTTCCATGTGGCACCCCTTTTTCTTTCTTCTCCAAAGTTTCATAATGTGATATTCTTCATGTCTAAAGTCCATTTTTTATGAAACAAATATCAACAAAAGTCTCTTGGAAATCTCTATACAACTATGTGCTTCTTTATATTTTTGAGACTTTGAAATCTAGGTCACTCGAGAGATCCCCTTGTATCATCCATTCATCAGCTACGAGTTATCCATGCATCAGTTACTAGTTATCCAGTCATTAACTACAAGTTATTATATATAATTGTTTATTTCAAATTTCAAATGACTACCATAGAATCAATATAGACGGTACATTTGTCTCATCCATGTGCAATCCTAGAAAAACATAGGTTGTAGTTCACCCCAAATTCTAAAATAAAAATGCCTATCAGTATAACTATTTTCAATCCAATTAGTTAATTTGATGGCCTCTTATGCAATAACATAAAATCATAGTTTTTTTCTTATGTAGCTGTATGTTTTTAATCATTTTCACAAATTTGTTTTTTTCATTGAGTATAATTTATTATGATGATTATCAACCTAGAATCACCTTCAACAATTACTTTCCTTGCACTCATAGTTAAAGACCTTTATTTTCTCCAAGAATGACTACTTTCACTCTTATTTATTTTTAGGGTTTATACTTAAGAAACTACCAAACAACTTGTTTCAATTATTACCATCTTAGGAATTGTACATGACAAAAGAGATATCCAAACAAAATCTATCAAAATGGTCTTTCTTGCGAACTTTTAATAATATTGTAAAATCTTTTTTCAGTTCTCATTATGATTAAATAAATATTTTGAAGGACACTCACAAATATGGCATTGTTGTGATAACATTTACGACCAAATTAACATATATATTAATAACATAACTCAGTACGATATTCCTAAGGACATAATTATGTCATTAGTTTTATAAAAAAATACACCCCTTTTTACATCTATGTTTATGTCCCAGTTTTGAACTAGCAATATAATTACTATATAATTTGTACATATTTATATATAGTTAATACATACTTAGTGAATAATTTTTGGGGATTATTAATGTTGATATCTATCAACTCAAATTCTAACTTCAACAATAAAGTGAGACCCCATTTCATGATGTGTATTGGTAGTATCAAACCAATCAAACCTTGCATAAAAAACATAGAAAAAATGACATTTTCATTGACCTATTAGCACACTTAACAAATTCTATAGAATTTCAACATGTATGTTAAATAGGACCTTGTATCCATTCCTGTCACACCCTTATAACCCCTATAACCCTAAAATATTAACCATATATCATATAAAATGTATAACCTCTAACCACTATACCCATAACCCTTACAACCCCTAATCCTTATTTTTCCAAGGAAAAACCTCATGAAAAACCATATGAGTACTTCCCCATGATTCATGGATGATAAACGAGGTAAACAATCATCTTTGATCAGAAATCCTAACCTCTAGGGGATCAAGAGAGTTGAACCCATGACCTACCCAAATTTTTGGGGAGAGATCTCACATCAAGCTTTGACTACTTGAAATAACTCTCAGGGATCAATTTTGAACCCTTACAACCCCTAATCCTTATACCCATAAACCCTAACATTTATAACCCTTAATACCTATCACTATTGATTGGTAACACCTATAACATATGTGCCCTAACCTCCATAAATTACAAAATCCTTACCCTTATAAGTCTTATCACCCATAGTCCATATCCCCTATAACCCCTAAACCATAATACATAACCCCTATAAGACTTATAATTCCTAACGCATGTAACCCCATCACACCTTACCTATAACCAATATAATATATAAACCTTATAACCCTAATCTCTATAACCCTTATAAAACCCTAATTTCTATAAGTGTTGATACCTAATCATTGTAACCGCTAACCACTATAATCCTTAACCCTTAATTGCTCTAGTAACAATAATTCACTATTCAACTACTTGTAACCCCTAACCCTTTACCTAAAATATTTGATTTACTAACCATAACCCATAACCTGTAACCACTAGCGTTAACAAATAACCCCAAATGCACTAATTATAGTGATCCTTAACCCATAAATTGAATAATAACAATGATATAAAACCCTTATACTTCAAAAATACCAAGATGTATTCACACCATAAATAACACAAGAATGTAGAGAATAACCCTTAAGGTAGGGTAACACTATCAACTATTCCTCGGGGAAGGAATTGCTCCATAAACCATGCTTGCTACAATACAATTCATTTGACAAATATCCTACAATGATACTCATATATATTCATACTTTCTCATGAGTGTTCTTAGGGGGTATATGCAAACTACCCCTTCTTATTATATTATTTCCTTTAGTATCCTAGTTATCTTATGACCACATTACATGCATCATCACTTTGGGTACCACCCTAAGTACCCCATACTATCCTCCCTAGATATATAACATTCCACCCCCCTTCACATGTTTGATCCTCAGAACATGAGAGGAATCTGTATATTATGATATAATAAGTAATGTAGCTAACCAGTACTAAGCACGAGCATCCATCCATCCTAGTGAAATGTGGACATTGGGTCCACCTACTTCCTTTCCACCATAATCTTGATTCTAGTTTCTCCTCTTTTTCAATGTTTTTGATGTGCTATTATGATATCAACATGCATTACTTTTATTCATTAATTGTCCTCCATACCAGTTTCCTTTTTTGAACCATGTTCATTAATGCTCACAACCTTGTCTTGATGATTATTGTTTTTCATGGTGGTGTGGGTGTCAATAGACTGCAACATTATTTATGAGTTATTCTTTCTTTGACTCTTGAACCTATTGTTCCTTGGGTTAATGTTGCCCCTTAGCTTCTTCTTCATTTGTATCTCCTTCCCGGGGATTTTCTTCATATGTGCTTCTGTAGTTTTTTCTTCTTTTGATTCAACCTCCAACTCTTCATCTACCATGTCTATAGATACATCAACTAATTTACCTGCAAGGACTCCTTCATGTTGGGTATGTGTTATATTATTTGCATGTGTGTGAGGGGGGTTTGTCGTCTATACGACAACGTCTTATGATCCTTTCTCGTATATGTTGGGCAATGCACCTGATGGTGGCTCAAGGGGAGTCATAGAGGGAGGGGGGGGGGCATGTCGACGCCCTCCCCCTTCCACAAAGCGACCATCAAAACTAGGTGCTAGCCAAGTGTCGATACAATCCCAAGGCGAGTTTAAAGTTTTTTGGGCTATTTTGGGGTTTTCCCTAAGAATGTATAATTTAATCTCAGTTAAGGTATTAGGTTCTATTTATAATCCGGTTAATAGATTATGGTTTTGGATGTTTTTGTAATACCTACATAATGTATTGTAATAAGAAAGTGAGAGGTGCAACTCCAAGTTTTGATGGTTTTCTCACTTAAGGGTTTCCAAGGTAAATCTCTGTGTATTATGTGTGAATGTTGTGGTGCAACTCTATTTTGCATAAAAGAATAGGTATGATTTTCTTCTTTGCACAGTTTTAAAACTTACACTTCATGTGCCCCCTTATGCCGTGCTTGAATAGTAAGATAAGTACCCCACAATGCAATTTCGTTCTTCTTATACCAAAGCTTCAAGAAATTCTTTTGCACATTAATATTATCCGTCCCAATAGATTCCATCCAAGGGTATCCCAAAACAATATCCACATCATACATATTGATAGCATGAAAAAATGAATGCAACACATATTTATCCATGGTAATCTTCAAATTTTTATAATTTTAAACATTTTCACACACAACTTGTGTTCTTTCAATATTCTTTATGGTGAGTTGCAACATTTTATCCAAATTGACATTGTTGAGATTATACTTGCTACTAGGATTTATAGAAATAATAATATTTGATTGCTAAAGACATTCATAAACCCTTAGTGATTATTCATCTTTCTTCATAGCATGAGACCACCTATTTAGAAATACATGTTGAAATTATTTATCTAGAAGTGTATATATTAACTTAGTGTCGAGTGACTGCCACCATTGATCAACATCTTGCTATCAACCAAGGATTACATAGGTTCTCCAAAACATGCCTACTTTTTGCCTCTCATTTAGGAATTCTTCAATAATGGGACCATCATATTTTCTTGTAAAAATCGTCTTTCTTTCTTTAACTCCAAAAGTAGAACTAGGGTTTAAAAAAAAATCACTTACTTTTGACACATCAAATTTAAAATGATCATAACCCCCTCAATATTTCTTGGCATCTCCTTTTGGCCAAAATTATGAAATCCATGGTCAATCTACATCTATCAGAGTTGTTTTGACGAAAAAATGGCCACTCTATTAAAGGATACTACTTTTTCAATCTATGCGACCATTACTAGAAAAGCCTTTAAAATAATTTATTTTAAATCAATGATAACTTTACTAACCAGACTATGATTTGGATTATTTGTTTTTGAAAATTGGATTTCTTGACAAGATGAACTCATATATATAACCGGTCTCTTCATATTCTATATATACAGTTTCATAAATTGAGTAGAATTCCACCATCCTCTTTGTTCCTCCAAAATATTCAAAAAAGAAAAAAAAATTCCAAAGTTTTAGTCCAAGTAAGTGCTCTGATACGACTTGTAGTTATCGTTAACCAATAAATTGAATCACAACAATTATATAGGGACCTTATACTTTATAATTACCAAGATACATTCACATCATAAAGAACACAAAGATGTGGAGAAGAAGCCTTAAGGTAGGGTAACACCATCAAATACTCTTTAGGGAAGCAATCACTCTATAGGTCATGTTTACTGCAATACAATTCATCCAACATATCTCATACAATGATACTCATGTATATTTATACTTTCTCATGAGCATTCCTATGGGGTATATGTCAACTACCCCTTATTATTATATTATTTCCTTTAAAAACCAAGGAAAATTTTAAGGATCAATAATTTATTTAAAGTGTCAAAACCTTGGTGAATCTTACTAATTATCGAATTTCCAACCATAAAATGTTTAACGATATCTTAAAAAAAATTTAAATTTATAAGGATTTTATATAGTTGTTGTTGATTTTGGCAATTTTTAGAGGAAAACAGTTAAATCATATGGAATTTAGGCGAATCATATTGGAAAACCTTGAAAATTAACCCATGGGCTAATTTTTTCCCCAAAAAAATTCCCTGTTAACAACCTAGTGAGTCTATTTATTATTCACTAGCTACTAAATGGGCCTATGGCCACATTACATACATTATCCCTTCGATACCTCCCTAGGTACCCTATATTATCCTCTATAAGTACATAACAATAACCCATCACCCCAACCACTAAAACCCTAAGTCTCATAATCCTCTAACTTCTAACCACTAATTTGTAACCCTAACCAATAACCCTCTAAAAGACAAACTATTAACCTAGTAACTATGTATCCACTAACACTCTAACACAATAACCCATAACCCCATAAACGTCTAATGCCTAACCAATAGACACTAAGCAACATAGCCACTATAACACTAACCCCTGATAATTAATTTGTAATCATTGATATTTAACTTGTGACCCACTAGCCTCTAACCAGTTAACCATTTAATCCCTAACCCACTAAGCCACTAAAAACTAAAGCTAACCCCTAATTCTCAACCCACTAACCACTAACCCTTAATCCATATCACTAACCATTTCGTATTAATATCTAACCTCCTTACCCACTAGCCTATTGAACACTAACTCACTAACTAAATAACCATTGATCCACTAACCATTATCTCACTAACCCACGAACCTTTAATGATTAATGACTAATCCCTAACCCACTAACCCTTCAACCTTAACCACTATCACACTAACCTTTATGCACTAATTGCTAACATACTAACAACTAGTCCTTTAAGTTCCCACTAACCTACCAACCCATAACCTCTAAAAACTAATCTAGTAATCCCTAATGACTAACCCCTATCTCATAACCCACTAACTAATAATGATTATATAGTAACCCATTAATTCATTAACCCACAAACTAATAACCCACTTATCACTAATACAATAACCCCTAAACTTTAATGCACTAGGCCTCTAAACCCTAACCTATTATCCCACTAATTACTAGCTAATCAACTACTAGACTAGTAACCCTTAATCCATTAATTGATTGTCTCCTAACCTTTATAATACCTAACCTATAATCTCTAACCACTAACATGTAACCCTAACCATTAACTACCATCCACCCACCCCTAATCCTATCAACTAACCACCAACCCCTAATCTCGTGATTCCTACAACCAACCAACCCATAACCTATTGACCCACTAATCCATACTCATTAAACAATTAACCCATAAATGCACTAACCCTCTAAATTCTATCCCATTAACCCACCATCTAAATCACTAGTTCCCTAACCCATTGATCCACTTTCTCACTAACCATTAGTTCACCAAGCCAATAATAACCAATTGTTACCCCACTAATCTTGAATCTATTGACCCCTAACCAATAATATACTAAATCACTAACCCACTCACATAGTAACTCTTAACCATTGATCCCTAATCCATTAACCTCTAACTAAGGGCATATAATAATAGACCCTTGTTCAAATTCATACCAACAAATAAGACCTACAAATATTGGCATTTTCAATACCGTAAAAGGTAAAGTTTTATCCAAGACACCATTAGGCAATTGCAAATACATATGCCAAAGACCAAAAGAGAAAATAATATTTCATGATGTATATCAATTCAACATCATATCACCAAAGAAACAATCATTCACCTAAAAAAACATAAAAATCCATAACTATTCCATCACACACAATAGGGGAACCATGTGAATGCTTGTTTCCATTATTATATAACCCTTCATCAATAAGACATACATTATATGACACAATCTGTTATATTAATCATGCATCATTCCCTTGTTATGATCCTCTAAGCAACTCTCACAAAGACAATATCTAGCAGCTAGACCTTAATCTACAACGAATCCACCTTACAACGTTGAATTGATACATATGTGTACAAAGATGAAGTAGTTACAAATTATTTACAACTAATCTAAACAAAATATTTGTTGTTGTGTTTGCTCAGTGGCACGCATATAATACCAACACATTGGCAAAAGGGAGTACACAATAATGTTGTAGGATTGTATGTGTTTCAGGAAATTAAACTACCCTAAGGGTATTTTGGCTAAATCACCATAGAGCAATACCCAAAAGAGAACTCATAATATTCAGACAAAATAAAATCAAACCCTTTGCATGCAAACTTTCTTGAAAAACATAAAGTAGGTTCAGAATATAACTTACCCAGAATCCAAATGTTTGATGTAGATCCCTAGGTTGTCACTACTCAAATCTTCTCACCAACACTTCGATATTTAAACCTAAAATGAGCAAATATTGACAAGAAAGTAGTTATTGTAACAAAAATATGGTTCATAAACACATTGTTGAATAACTCATCCAAATTCAAGAATTGAAAACTGAAATTAGAATGCTGAAATTGGAAGGAAAATAGTGTTATTTTATAAAATAAACAAGAAGTTATAGACATATTTCACCTTAATCTCGTTACGGCACTGTTATGAAACTAAGGTTGGAACGTCCTTGCACCCAAGCCTTTCACAAACTCAATCCAATTTCACAATGAGAAATATTCCCAAAAGAATCACTTCAATTCTTGGGCACAATAAGGGTTCTCAATGCAAGCCAAAAAAATAGTTTCAAATAGGGAAAAGGGGTTTTGCAGACTAGGGACAATGAGGCTTGGTCAATTCTCAATGGAACAACATGTAGGTACTCTTCAATACAGTTGGTCATTTTCGCTTCTCCTATGCCTCTTTTGTATTGACGGGAAGGTAGTTAGGGAAGTTGGAGGACTAGTTACTTACGGGATTGGGACAATTGGGAATGGACAAAACTAAAAATTTCCCATAAAGTAACTTATATTTTATTTTTTATCCTCAAACATGGATGTACATGGGTTAGGTAAAGGCAGGTTGCGTGGACACAGGATGGATACATGTAGGGCGCGTAGATCTAGGGAAATATAGTTTTTAAGATGTTTTCAAGAATATTGGTTGTTCATAGTTGATCAGGGAATAAGGGAGTCTGCAAAAAAGGTAGATGGATAAGATCAACCATCATAGAATCTGTGGAACATATGTGACAAAAGATGCTATAATAGTATGGGTACTTTCAAAATAAAAACTACAGAATAAAGTGCCAAGAGGTCCCAATTACTCACTTTGTCTCACCCTTAAGGCAAGTAGTGATTTTATAAAATAAGTCCAGCTTAAGGATATTTTGATCCACATTCGAATTAAGTTGGGAACTAATAGTTAACCTCCACGCATTTGCATTCAAACTCTTCTTACTTAGTACACAATTGTTCTTATTATTTCCAAACTCTTATTATTTGATTCCTTTATGAACATTCATTTAATTTTTCTCAAGATATCATATTTTGCCTCATCTTTATCACTATTTGGATGGATATCTCAGTGAACTTTCTAGTTGTTGGTCTTCCAAAAGCAGGTAAGTAATAAATCAGTGATCATGGTGGTTGTAGATCACCTGTCCAAATATGCTCACTTTTGTGCACTTCAGCACATCTTTACACCAACATTGGTTGCCCTGTTTTTATTTATCTTTATTATTTATAATTATTTTTTTTATACTTTTTTTTTATTTTAATTTTTTAGTAATTTATTTATATGTTTTAGCAAAATTTAACCTTGTTGTTTGTGGGTTGAAGCAATCACCTTAATTTAATTGATCATTTTGTTGTATTATAAAAAAATATTTTTTAAACTTTGATTTATGTTTTATTAACTATTCATCTATTTGTCCAACAATATTAATTTTTTTTAAATATATTTGATAATAACAATGTTATAGATTATATTTTTTTTAAATAATAAAACACACCCATGACATACCAAGCTCAATTACACAACCATGGCATACCAAGCTCAATTGCATCCAAAATAACAATTGTTGTGGAATCAACTCTTGCTTTTTGTTTTTACTATGCATTTTTTTTTGAATGCTTTGTACGAAGCATCCTTTCCCTCCTATTCACTTTCTCATACAAAAATATCTTATTCTTTTACATCACCTAGCACTTCACTAGCCTCCAATATTACATCTTTTCTCTTCTATTCACTTCCTCCCTCATACAAAAGTATCTTATCCTTCATCTTTATCTAAGTCACTTACCACTTCACTAAGTCACTTACCACTTCACTAGCCTCCAACATTAATTTTAGATTATATGATTGATATTTAAAAGTATCCCATTCTTCATCTTGACCTAAATCACCTACCATTTCACTTGCCTCTAACATTATTTTTTATATTAAAAACCTCAACATTACTTTTAGATTATATAATTGATATTTAGAAGTATATTTTTTTCATCTTTATCTAAATCACCTACCACTTCACTAGCCTCTAACATTATTTTTCGATTATATGATTGATATTAAGAGTCTTTTTGAACCACCCTAGAGACTTCCAAATGACATTCTATCTTTTGTTTTGGTCTTCGAATTGGTGGTCGTAACACCCATCGGTGAAGGACATTCCTCCAACTCTTTTTATGAGGTCTTATGGATCTTTCCAACCGTTTCTTTTTCACTCTATCACTTTTTTCACAACATTTTATTGGTTAGAAAACTACTTAACTATCATTTTCTTTTTAAATGTGTTATATAAACAAACAATAAGAAAATGTATTACATCTTATTCATGAACATTTTAACTTAATTCATATATATTATAAAAATAAAAATAAAAGAATATTATATAGATGGGAAGAATAAAAAGTTGAAAGTTCAAATATTGAAAATCTAAGACAAATGTTTTAGGTGGTGAAGGGAGCAAAGCTTGCTGATGTGAAACTAAAAAAAATTTACATTACAATATTCAAATAGAGAACATAATATTTACATAATTTTATATTAAAAAAATTTAATGAAATTTCTCGTTAATATTTAGAGTTAATTAGAAAAAAATATTTTCAATTTTAATGTCTTTTTTTTTCAATTGGAAACTGATTGGAAAATCCATCAACACTTCTTCATGATTCATGGTTGGTAAGGGTCACAAAGCGTCAGCCTTCCTTGACAAAGGATCAAAGGATTAACCTCAAAGGATTGAAGGAAGGATTAACCCCGAAAGATTGAAGGTCACGAGTTAGTACTAACAATTGTATTTCAATTAGGGGTGGCAGGCGCGGGGGGGATTCTCTTGAATCCCGAAGGATATGTTGACCAGACCTTTGCTTGGGGGCTTGGGAGAAGAACCAACAATGAAGCGGAATGGCTGGCCCTTATTCAGGGTCTTCACCTCTTACACAATATGAAGATTCACAGGGTTCTGATATTTGGGGACTCAAGGCATGTCATTTACAAGATGGTCAATGGATATCCTTCAGGATCTATCAAATGTCATCGGTTACATGGGAAATCCAAGCTTCTCATGTCCAACTCCTATGAGATTTATCATATCCTTTGCCAAAACAACACCGCTGCGGATAGTATGGCCAATGTGGGAGCCTCCCTCCCGCAAGGACTTTTCAGTCAGAATGGAGCCTAGCCCTCTTTCAAACCTATTCCTTAATGAGGTGTTGGATGCTTTCTACTCACTTAACCGCCTCTTGGATTTTCCTATTGTCGCTAATAACCCTCCCCCAACTCAATGATATTACCCCTCTCCTCCCTTCCTTTCATCCCTCTTTCCTCTCCCCCACTTCCTCTATCCCTTACCCTCTTCCCTCCCTCCCTCTTTATCCCCTCCTTTCTTTAGCCCTCCCTCCCTTCTTCTTTTTCCCCATTCTCGATTTGCACCTCCCCTTTGCAACTGGCCTCCATTTTGCTGGCTCTACTCATTTAAACGCCCGTCCTCTCACCTTCTATCTCCTGGCCGCGTGGACTACGGCCTGCCCTTCCCATTTCTCGAGCTCCCCCTGCATTAAATCGATGAGGCGGTGGGATTATTGCTATCCTCCCCCGCACGTTTGTTCTGATCTCGGGCCTCTCCATATGCCGCTTCACTGCAAAGTCATGCATCCTCTCGCGAACTTGGATGTGTTCGGCTCTCATGACAGGTCTCAATTTCTTCGGGAGTTAGTGACTGGTATAGAAGGAGGTCATTTGCATGGTATTCCCTGGCAGGTCCTCCCCTTGATTCGCTCATTTGTTCAGGAGAGGCTGGCCCTTGCAGCCCTCTCTAATTGCCGCTGTAATCTCACCTCTGCGCTGTGGCCCCGAGGCTCTGGTGCAGGCATAAATTCCATTCGTTTTGGCAGCCCGCGTCGTATTCTAGGTTGCATCTGTTCTGGGTGGAAGGAGGGCGCGGTAGGAACTCTGGTCTTCTCTGACAGGCAGGGGGATTCGGTGCTCCAGCAAGAATTGTTAGTGCTCAGTTGCATTCTTAATTGTCCAGTGCTTGAGGTTTCGAACAGCACGTTAATAGCTGATTCTTTGTACAGACAGTTCGATTGTATAGATATCTCCTCTGATTCAGACAGGATGGCTCAGCCAGGGGACAACGCAGGCATTCAAGACATCAATAAAAATTTGAGGCGTCTGTATGAGATGGTTTCCATAGGAATCATGGATAATAGGGAGATAGCCCGAGACATAAAAAAGATGGAGGACACTGTGAGCTACACTTCCCAACAGATCAGCAATCATGACTCCAGGATTGACGATAACGAAAGCACCCTACGCGAGATGCTGGGGAAGGTGGATAGAATTCAGGAGGACCTTGAGCGGCTCATCTCCATGAACCAGGGCAGCAGGATCAATGGAGCAACCGTTGCAGAGGAACGTCCAATGGAAGAAGAGTCCGTCGTGCAGCCAGTTCACTTCAAAGGCCACCTGTAATCTGGTTTTTTGGATACATGTTTTTTTGTCTTTTATTATGTAAGCAATATATAAGGGTTTATAGTGCCCGTACTATTAGTCATCATGGAAGAACTCTGTTTGTAGTTTTTTGGGCTCCTTCTAGGATCAGCCTACAGTGCTCTACCTCTGATCTGCAGGACTATGCTTCCTCTTTTTTTGCTATGTACTGAATGGCTGTGCACAACCCATTTATAATATACCTATTTTTAGTTTCTGTTAAAAAAAAACAATTGTATTTCAATTCATTCAATTTTATTTAGTTATTTTGTCTTTGGTTATATTGGTATATCATTTATATTAACATTACAATAGTAGTTTTTCTTTTTTTTAGTGGATTTTTTTTAACTTTTTATTTGTATTTTTAATGAAAATGCTTTGTTATTTATTTATTTATTCTACTACTTTGAATCATTTAAACAATTTCCAATCTCTTATTAAAAAAAAAACATAATTTAGACAGTTTAGTAAAAGTAATATTGATGAGATATTAATTTATGTGAATCCAAATTAAAAATATTAGAACATGTTGTAGATTTTTTGTTTAAGGAATAAGGTGCATTCCAAATTTAAACATTGGTAATGAGAATCACTAATGGGATTGTTCAATCATGATATTATTTTCTCATGAATGCCTTCTTTGTGTTGTTAGTGCTACTTTGTTGACTTTTTGGTTGCTTCTCTATTATAATGATATTAACACCCTTGATGGAGAAGGAATAAAAGTGGACATCAAGACACCTTATACACAAGAAATTGACTTCATGACAATAAAATTCACATGCCCAAACACTACTTTCCCTGAGAAAAGGGTCGATCGATCACTACATTTGACCCAAAGGGTGCGCCAGATCAATTTGGTCACTACATTTAGCCTGATAAGTATGACCAAGACTTCAAATTCAGTAAAATCAGCACTGAAGTGCACACTCAAGCAAACTAAAGGTTCAATTTCACATGGAGGATACTAGTAATGCATGATTAGCATTCACTTCATAATCATCACTTGTTTAAAACCTAATTCAAACATTCAAAAGGGACCTATTGGGTGAATATGGAAGAGACTAGATATATTAAGGTTGAAGAGCATTATCATACTAGAGAGCATGACACTTCCATTTTTCAAGGTTTCTAATAATTGAGACTAAAGGCAAATGAAGATACTTAAGATCTAAAGAAGGGAGTACAACAAGCAAATTCAAGGATTGTAAGCACCACAATTCTCTTCATTGGTTAATATAAATCTATATTGGAACCCCTTCACCCCGACATAATGTGTGTGTGTGTGTGTGTGCCCACGTGCACGTGCATTATCTATTTTGGATCTGAGATTTATGAATTAGTTTCTTTATGCATTTATATTATTATTTACTTGTTGGAAGAATGAGAAAGATATTGGGTTTTCTTATGTGAAGGAATGTTCTTGAAGCTTAGGAGCAAGAATCAAAATTCAAGAACTTGGCTCAACAAAGCTTTGGACAAATGACAATAACAAGGTACACACTCCTCTTACCTTTTTGTAAAGTTTTACTTGCATGCATATTGAATCTAGGGAAGAATATAACAATTGGTTTATTTGTTTGTGGATCGGCCTAACCCACTCACCTTGGAAAACACTAGCTCATTAGCTTTGTGACACATCACTGATAGACTTGTTCACACTCATTAGCTTTGTGACACATCACTAATGGACTTGTTCAATTGTGAGATTATTTTGTTATGAATGCCTTCTATAGGTCACTAGTGCTACTGTGTTGACTTTTTGGTTGTTTATCAAGATAATACATTGTTACCATTATCACCATTATATTTGTCTCTAAACCATCCAACCTTCTTCTACCCCACCTTTCATGGATCCAATTGCCAAGAAATCCCACCTTCACTAAATTTTGAACTCAAATTTATTTGGATCTCATTAACAAGAAATCCCACCTTCACTTAATTTTTAATGCAAATTCATTTGTTTTCCTCTATCATAATCATTATATTTATTTAAATTAAAGTTCAACTCTTTTTATTTTTTTTATCATAATCATTATATTTATTGAAATTAAAGTTCAACTCTTTTGTTTTCTTTATAAACAATTGTATTTTTATCATTTTTCTTTTTTCATGCCTATGCTCACAACAACATTCTTTATAACAAATTATATTTTTATAATTCAACAACAACCTCATTCTTTCTCTTCTTCATAGGTTTTTTTATTTGTGATTCAGACTTTGACCAATAGGTTTTTCTTATGCTCAAATATTTTCTCCAAGCTCTTTTAATCCCTTAAAGCATATTTTCTTAACAAGGCCCATAGAGTGGCATATAAGTACTTGTTTCTTATTTCAATGGAACTGTTTGCATTACATACATTTTAGTGGATTAGGAAACTCTTTATTCAAAATGGTTTGGGGTTTTTTAAGATAGAAATTTTAGGTAACAAATTTTAAAAAATACTACTTAAATCTTGTAATTATGTTAAATTTAAATATTTTGTTTGACTTTAGTTTTAAATTTAAATTATTTATTGATTAAATGAAAATTTTGAAGTCATTTCATATTTTAATTTTAAGCTAAGAATAGTTTATTTGTCAGAAGTTTTGAATATTTTGGTATTTTTTTATATTAAAATCTGATTTTTTTCCATCAAAATATGAATTTTAAAATACTTAAATTATATTTTTGAATAAAACACCAAAATTATACAAATTTAATAACTATTATATACATTTTCAAAAATTAATCTACACTTACTACACTGTTATATGAAAAACAAGTACTATTATATGAAAAACAAGTAAAAAGATAAAAAAATATTATATGAAAAACAAGTAAAAAGATAAAAAATAAAAACATGTAATAACATTTGGACATTACTTTATGATATCATTAACCGATCAACCCCACACAACACACTATACATTATAATATTTAAAAAACTTGGTCCCCAAAAATCATGGAGGATTGACCGAAAATGCAGAGCGACAGATCACAATGTCAGATTGTTTTATTACATGTGAGCACTGGGGAATGTTTAAATTTTCCATTCATTGAATTTTAGGTAAATAACAGTGAAGGTTTTCCGTAGATATGCAAGACTGAAAGTGGGTTATCTACCTTGTAACTAGCACATGCTGCTGCAGCAACAACAGTAGATTGTGCCCTTCCAGAATATGTACCTACATAGTCTGGGTCGGCAAAAGCTATCCATTGAGTTGCAGAGCATTTAATGTGGCTGCAGCAGGCTTGATGACAGTTGGAGCTCGAACAGCTCAAGATCCAACTATCATCAAGCTTACTGCGGTGGCATTAAATGCTCTGAAGCTCAATAGATAGCTCTTGCTGTCTGGGTCACTCTCTTCTTCCAAAGCTGAATTTTGTAAGGAAACCTGTCAT
This sequence comes from Pseudotsuga menziesii, assembly GCA_001517045.1. Taxonomy (NCBI): domain Eukaryota; kingdom Viridiplantae; phylum Streptophyta; class Pinopsida; order Pinales; family Pinaceae; genus Pseudotsuga; species Pseudotsuga menziesii. The sequence continues at coordinate 99,069 of LPNX011222415.1, forward strand.
CTATCTTTACCCAATGACAGCTTTTTTATCCATTAAATGTCCAGTAATTCAACAGTAATTGACCAATTCATAAATAGTTAAATGACCAGAAAGATCCAAATCGTTTTAATTAACTAAAGCTTCTAAGGGTTCATTGGAGTTGGATGTTAAATCTAAAATTTAGCTTCGTAGCAGCAGGTTCTTTAAAAGCAGTGGAGCTCTGTTATAGCAGCAGGTTCTATATAATGATTGGAGCTCTGTTATCAGAATTGAATTGAGCCTGAAGCAATATTCAAGAAAATATTCAATATGATTTATAAATTAACTAACTGCACATGTCCTGGATTGCCAATTATAAATTTTAAATTGGTGAAATTGACTATATAATCCAGCGCCTCCATTATTTGTTACAAGTATTGCGGAGTTTGTTTGGGGTGTTGTGTAGTGACAAAAAATCTACCATTTCTAAAAATATATTGACTTAACATGTTTTGGGTTGTGTAGTGGTGGTATATAATCCAGCTCTTTTTTGAAAATATGTTAATATTTGTTATTCGTAAGGATTAAGGTATGGTTAAATTACATAATATACTCAATCATTACATAACTTAAGTAAATCATTTTCACATCTTAACGGAATACTATCTCAAGGTGTCTCCATGAATGCAGGTCTATTGGAATTGAACCTTGCCCATTGATGAAAAACTCCTTGCTCTTTACCAATGAGTCCATCCCAAAATTCTTGAATCTAATAACAAAATAAAATAATAAAATAAAAGGTATGTTTTTAAACACATTGATATGTGCTTACGTATTAAATAAATGGATAAAAGTTTTGTTTAAAAACTGCATTAATATATTTTTATGTATTAAATAAAGAGATAAAATCATTTTTATTAGGAATATTTTTTTTTTAATTTTACATGAATTTATAAAAAATAATAATTCAATAATTTTAAGAGATAAAATCATTTTTTATTAGGAATATTTTTTTTTAATTTTACATGAATTTTATAAAAAATAATAATTCAATAATTTTACTTAATCACCTGGAAAAATGGAATGGAAAAATGGAATAGAACGATGACAAAACTTTGGTCAACTTCAAAATTAAGGAGATTATTTTATTTATTTTTAGTTAGAATCGTAGAATTTTTGATGGTTTTTTTTTGTCATAATTCTATAATTATTTTTTGGTAAAATTCAAATTTGAAAGTATTTAATTTGTGTTTTTGAATATATAAATAAATTCAACACTTTCAAATACTTCTATGATATTTAGAGTATGAAATTTTTATAACTAATATATATGACTTTAATTTGTTTTTCATTCCACTTTTCATAAAATTTTGCATGAATTTTGTGAAAAGCAATAGTTATACTTAATTACATAGAAAAAATGATTAGAACAATGACAAAACTTTGTCCTCCCAAAACAAAATAATAAAATTTGAGTTTTTCCACTTCACTTATTATTCATTCCAAACATTAAATAAATTTATTTATTTAAAATAATATTAAGATGGAAATCTCCTCATGAAAAGATTATAAGGATGTATCCTCTGCATAAAATGGTTAAAGACCACAAGTTCTGTTGGCATTGTGATAATGGTTAAACAATATTTGTTATTGATGATGAAGTGGATATGCATGAGTGTTTTTTAATCTCAATGTTTCAATCTTTTTTATGGATCATTTTCAAGAGAACAATTTTATATGTCCATGGGGTTTAGAGTAATTGGTAATGAGTAATTGACATGAGAAGTTGTAAATAAAAGGTCATGAGCTCAAATCCCCATGAATAGATTTGGTGGAATTCTTCAAGTAAAACAAAGGGTGCATTCCCCTTTTGGATGTGTTGATATCGAAAAAAGGCAATGTTTCAATTGCACACTTGATCTTTTGGGAAAAAAACACACACAAATAGACATATGCATGCAGAATCCCGCCACTCCCCTTCGCAAATTAATGTTGAAAGAGACGATGAAAGGTATTAGCTTTGATAGCTAGTATTTACTAGCAATTGTCCCAAGGAGGTGCAATAATACGCCTGTAGGTTGTTGTTGGACGGTTAGAAAAACTGAAAAGGGGAACTAAGATGGAGTTGGTGTGGCAATGGTATTATATGTTGAGGAATAAATCCAACATGGGAAGAATACTTCTTTTGGAAAAGAAAGAACATGACCATATATTCTTTGTTTGTTGTTGGGAAGGAAAGTAAATTAGCAATTTCCCTAGAAGGTCCAATAAAATGTGGAAAGGGAAAAATTGGGAAGAAAAGTAGTTGTGATGAAGTGGAAAAGAGGAATTTATAATCATCTCACTATGAGTTTGGTCCGAGTGGACGTAGCTTAACTTCCTTTATTTAAAGGAAGCTGCATATCGTCCAAAAAATTGGGGTTCTTCCCTTCCATTTCCCGGACTCAATCATGACACTCCGAAGAGTGATAAGATTGGTGGGAAACTGCATCATTGTATTCAACCAATGCCTTAACAATAGAATTTCACAATCCAATAAAAATGTAACTTCTATATGTTTATTGATTTAAACCAAAATGATAACAAAATTGTTGCGTTAGGTTAAAGTGCTAGTTCTTACTTTCTCTAAGTGCCCATACACTCAGAATTAATGACATCTTTACTTTGCTACATCATAAAAATAAAATTTGGTCTCCATATTTAGGGGAGAACTCGACACCTCATTCTTATCACCAGGCCCATATATTCATTCCCATAACAAGTTACTATCAACAACCAATAGTGTTTCTTCAAAAGTTTGGAAAAGAATCCCAAATTCTCATAAAATGCTTCTACCACCTGTCCTTTTTGTTGTTGACACCCTAGACTCCTTTGCTTTATTTTGCTTTCATCTCTTGAACAGTTCTTGAATAGTACTAACATATTGCCTCCTATTTTCTTATGACCTCCATGCTCGCATAACCTCATTTGTGCAAAATGAAGAACCAACTAGCTCTTTAGGATATCCACCCTCCAACCAACAAAGAAAACACAATGATAAGATCTTCAAGATGTTGGAAAGAGAGCCTCCAAATGCTTAAAATGAAAATGCATTTTGAGGGGTAACACACTCCACGTTGTGCTTTCCATATGATGTCGTCCTTCTATTTGCGGTTAGTGAGATCTTCATCCCTCCTTCCCATTCTTCTATGTGTCGACCTGGTATGATAAGGGTTCTATTTATAATTTTACATTCAAAGTATGTGGGTGTCTAAAGGTAATTTTCCACTCTTAAATAATATAGGTATTGTTTACATATGTAATTAGTGTTTGTATGCAATGTCTATGGGCAACTTTGTCAAACCCCATGTTTTCTCTTATAGTCAACCAAGGGGGTTATATTAATGTGGGGGTATTTAGGTGTTGTAGAGGGGATGTAATAGGTGATTTAGGGGGTTAGGAGCATATGTAACAATAACACGTACGTGTTTTTGTTCACCAAAATGCGCACTCATTTTTGTTCACTAAAACATGTACGAGATATTTAACATTACAATTATATTGTTTGGTTTGGTGATGATAACATTAAAATATTGGGGGGGGCTAAGGGTCTACATATAGAACGCTAGGGGGGTGCTAAAGGTTTAGAGGTAGAAAGAAAGGGTAAAGATTTGGGGGGACACATAAAGGTGTTAGTGGTAGGGGGGACTTAGGGATGTGTGTGTGTGTGTGGCATCCGAGGCAAGTACTAAACTTAAATGTAGAGTACATACCGAAGTTGAATGAATGCTTAACACATGTCCCCTTCGCAACCAACGACTGGATCCATTTAATACCATTCACATGGGTCAAGAAGACATGGATAAATCTACATAAAAGCACCAGCGAACCAAGTATTTCCCAAATCTAAGCTAAGGTCACTACATCACATATTTCCATGAATGATAAAATCAACATGCTAAGGTGTCCACAATACATAGAATCACAAGTAATAGGTTAAGGTTCCCAATTATTAAACCATTGCATATGATAGGCCAAGTGCCATAGCTTAAACCTTCATGATATATTTTGACCAAGGTTTCCATTGCATGTGCCTGCAAAGTTTCCATCCCAACATTTCAAACATTAACCAATGACTTATCTCCGCACCTTATGTATTAAATCAAGTATTATCACTGCACATACACAAATAATAATTATGCATCAGCAAGATGCTAAGGAAGTCAACAATCCCTACGCCTAATATTGAAAGGGAAAATTATAAAAATGATAATACTAAGGCTGGCATTTGTATTAAGTAAAAATGTTAATGAATAATTACACAAAAAACACATTGTCAAACATAAAGTCTTCCTCTCTGCCAAACAAAAGTAGAAAACATTCTACGCCAACATACACAGGCTAAGGATGGGAACAAGTACGAGAAAGTTATAATGTCGTTAAGGAATATCAAATATTGCATTCCTATAAACATGCATATGACAAGGGTTCTATTACACCAATATCTAACCTGGTCGTAATTAAATTCTAGCAATACAACCACTTGAAGAATAGAGATAAGAGTGAACATCTCCGATAAATAAATAAATAAATAAAATTTGAGATGTTACAATATTCCAACATTTGGACATTTTTGTTATTGTGAAAAGAAAAAGGGAAAAGCACTACAAAACCAACAAAATAAATATGCATTTTCTTGTTGAGCTTTGCATATATGAGAAGGATGAACTTACATTGTTCTTCTATCCTCTTATAGGTTGAATAATTCTCGTTGCAACATTCTAGTCTTCAATATTTGAGTTATAGCATATCCAACAAACGTAAATTACTATTCTGTAGATTTCAACTTTGCCTGTAGTGTTTAACGACACTTGCAACTTTATGTTGGTGTCTTATGCAACTAATATCTAACTACTTGTGACAAGAAGACATACAAAAATGTGCTACAATATCTATTAAAAAATCTTAAAGTGTCATTGTTGCACTGCAACTTCTACAAATCTAACGTTGGGAATCAATAGGTGAATTTCTCCTTACATTAAACATTAATACACCTATTCTTTGGGTTTGGGTTTTGAAAAAGTATAATATCTTAAATAGGTTATTTTTTTTATGCATCAATAATCACTTTCTTTTGGTCATTGCATTGAGCGTTCAGAATAGGAGGAACATAAAAAAATTTGTGCTACTTTATGTCTACCAACTGAATACCATATTTGAGATAGATGGATACAAAGCAACTCTCATCACTTTGTTTTTTCACAAACTCTGAATGTTCTTTCTGAGAATTTATCAATATCAAAAATATTTTTGGCTCACTATTATTGGAGCTCTAATTTCAATTGACTTAAATGTATTTATGTTCATACCCTTTTACTGTATGTTCCTAGGCTTATGGATATTGTGTTCGTACCCCTTTACTATATGTTCCTAGTCTTCTGTATATCGTGGTCTTTCAAACGAATATTTCATTTTTTTAAGCTCAATAACATTGCTTTATTTTATTTTTTATAAACAACAACTCAGAATATTCAAAATTTATGTTTGCATTAAATCCTCAATGGCAAGGAGCCATTGCTTAGTTGTTTTTAAAAAAACAAGAAGTAATAATATTTAGTATTTATTTTTACATTAAATTCTCTAAAATAGAGAGTAATTGCTTTATTGTTTTCCTACAATGAATCCACAAAAGTAAGTAACCCTTACCTGCTTTTTTTCAATAAACATCAATTCATAATTTTCAGTATTTTTTAAATTCTCTCAAGCATAAACTAAGCTGTGAATATTTAAGCATCATCATAAAATAAACTTGACAGACACAACTAGTTGTTCAATAAATTTCTATCACAATCTTTTAGAAGTATCTTCCAGCATAAAATTTCATATATATTTTTACCCATCAATTAAATATTTATATCATGATTTTTTTCATATTGTCTTATTTTCATCATAGATTTACACATATAACAAATCACAAACATTTCTTTTTGGTTTTTTCTATCCTCAAGGCTTATTTAGCAATTACAACTTTTAGTACATTATAGGAAATAAATGGAAATGGTCAAAGTGGAAGGATATCTAGCATTTATAAAAGATTTCTGCAGAGAATATACCATGCTGAAGTTAAAGACATGCACCTGCTCTGCTTGCTTTGAAGGAAGGGCAACAAAAAAAAAATGAAAATAGGGAGATAATTGGACAATTGTATTTTAAAATGACCAATATAACGACCATGATTGGTCCAAATCCCTTCCGATGTCCCCATTGCAAATATTAGCTAATAAGGCATTTCAAGCACAGAGTCCTCAATTTTTTTTTGATAGAACAGAAATAAACAGATACCCTTATCTAATCCAGAAGGAAAGTGTATAATAAATTACAATGAAAATCATGCACTGACTACAACATGGAGGGTGTTTAGAACGTTTCATTGGTTGCATATATCCTTGAGAAAAACGTTCTTATGAAGATAATAACATAGAAGGGATTGAAACGTTGAGATTAAAAAAAACTTAATGCAAATCCACTCCATCATCAATATTTTCTGCATTGTCATGTTGTTCCAATATTTGTTATGTTTAGTATTCATTGTATTTACTTTCTGGCTGAAGGTTTGATTTAAAATTGTAACATTGTTTGAAATATAAGAAGAGAAGTAACACTTACAAAACAAAAAAATAACATTTTAATTTAAAACTATAACAACGAATAAAATATAGAAATAGAAATGGCAATCACAAAAACAAAAAAATAAAATATAATTTCGATTACTCATTCTTATACATACACACACAATTTGGAGAGTCAAATGAGTTAGTTCAACGTGTTGTGGCCAATGTTATTGGACATTTAACTAATTTACACCAAGAAAAACTAATGAGCAACTTAAAAGCTCTTAAATAAAAGTGAAAAAATCTACAAAATACAAAAGAACAATGCACAAACCTTAAAAATACACTTTTTAAAATGTTTGAAAGTAAATTATGTAACCCAATGATAGGTAGATAGTTAACTAGGTTCCCAATGACTAATATGTTTATGAAACCATATGCTATGCATAACAACATGTAATCAAGCGAGAGAAGCCTCATATGGTTGATACCATAGGAGGATCTACAACTATATGATTCAGAAGAAATATGCATAGATTGTATGTAAGCTTCTATCAAATTACTTGGGAGATTTAAAAATAACATGAAATTCGACTTCATTTGTCAAAATCAAGCATCTATGTTATTTTTTCCTCTATTAAAGTCCCATTCTCCTTGTTTTGTAGAAGCTAGCATGTCATTGTGAAAAGACATGATTGCCTCCTAAATATAATATAATAAAAATGAATAATAATTGTTCCTTGATCACTCGTCATTAGGCACTTGGTCTAATGTAGACTAATGTCAGCTAGGAATTAAGGGCACCCACCACAAGTATATTGTGTAGACATTCAATGGAAATGCGACACAAAATCTTGAAACTTAAGAAATTGCTTATCTTCATTTTTTTATATTAAATAAATGAAACTTATTCAATAAATACTACATATCATTCACCATCTAATTCTAAGTAGCAACAAATATGCATAAACATCATTTTTCAACTTCACCTTTAAAATATAATACATGAGATGTAGAACAGTTGGTGGCAGGGTATGGTTGAGACGCCCCCTAAGCGGAGGTCGTCGGTTCAAATCCCATGGATACCAAAAATACAACCATGTTAAGGGTTGGTGCGGTCCATTCCAGGTGCGATCCCCAACTGTTTTTGATGGCTTAGATGCCTCTGTTCGTGGTAACTTAGCCAATATCAAACCTGCTAGTCAGGGGGTTCTTCTACTTAGGAAAACAAAAAATCACCTTTAGAATATTAATCATTCCAAAAATAAATTTACGTTCATATTTGATAATAAAATATAGCTTTCTAGGTCAAGGATTGCAACATCAAACTCCAATAATGATATAATAGGTGACTTACAAGACAACTTAAAATAACCATAATCAATTAGGGAAACTTTATTAAGATAAAATGTATCTACATTATGAGTAGAGATTTAAGTCAATGATATAATAGGTGATTTAGAAGACTACTCAAAATAACCATAATCAATTAAGGAAACTTTATTAAGATAAAATGTATCTACATTATGAGTAGAGATTTAAGCCATTCGAGGACACTATTCACAAGTGGTAGAACCATTGCACAAATTGAACCTAAAGGAGAATTCATTCTCCTTTCCCATTGGTGTGTAAACATAATTGAAAGCTTCCTACCCTTATTTTACTTTTCTATAATTACAATGAATTCAAACATTAAAATCATGTATATTGGGAATGTTGTATTCTTTACATGTAAATTGTCTAGAAAAGTTGATAGTCGACTAGAATAGGTTGACTTGAGTTGTAGGCAAAAGATGGTGAAAGTATGGCCAGTTGATCGACTAGAATAAGTTGATTGGTCGAAGTAAAATGACTTGGTCAATGGGAATCCGATAGAACAATAAAAAAGGCTCAATGGGCAATCGATTGAAGTTGAAACAGTCAAGTCAATTATAACAAAATAACAGAAATTGGTTACGAATTTATGGATTGTCATTAATGAGCAGTTGGTTTTATTGCATCTATAAATAAGATGTAATTGTCATGCATGAAGAAGTGCAATGTAAGCATATACTACAAGGGTTATAGTGTGTAACATGATCATGTAATGAAGTGTGATTTGTGGTTTATCAAGTCATGGTTGTAAACACTTGCTTTGAGTGTTTTATTAATTAATGAGTTGAAAGATCACTGATTAGTTAGTTTTCCCAAGAGAGGGGTTTACAGGGTAATTTATGTGTTATGTGTTGATGTTGTTGTTCCATTGTTTAGATTCTAATGTGTTTAAATATATGAATTATTTTGCAAACATGTTGTAATCGATATTAAGAACCAACAGTTGGAATCAGAGCTATATTTGACTGCAAGGGGATTCCTTTGTCGCTAAGGGTTTGACTTGGTATTGGATTTGGTGAATACCTATTATAGTGGGAGTCTTCAAAGACATTAATTCACTGTTAGAATGGATAGCACATCAAGAATAGAAATTGAAAAGTTCAATGGGAAAAAAATTTGATATTTGGAAGCTTAAAATGGATGACCTCCTTGTAAATCGAGAACAATGGATTGCAATAGACCTAGGAATGAATCTAGTGGGTGTATTGAAGGAAGATTGGAAAAATATTGGAAAAAAGGAAAGGAGTACAATCCAACTTTGCTTAGAATACTTTGTATTGTTGAATGTCTTAGGAGAAGACACTTCAAATAATCTATGGGAAAAGTTGGGGAAGTTGTACCAAACATAATATCTGGTGAACAAGTTGTTTCTATGAAAAAGGTTGTATCTTCTCAGGATGGAAGAGAGTGACTCAGATATAGATCACTTGAATGTGTTAAACACTGTTATAAATCAATTTTTGTTTATGGATATTAAAATTGCCAGGAGGAAAATTGTATCAGTCTGTTTTGTTCTTTTCCTAATTCTTGGGATAGCCCAGTCATGGCTATTGGAAGAAACACCACCACATTGAAGATTGACGATGTGGTCGCATCTCTTCTATCTGAAGAGATGAGACAAAAGAACATAAAGGAAAAGGAAAAACCCATAATGCCTTCATGGTAAGAGGTTGACTGGTAGATAAAGGAAAAGGAAAAACCTCCATTAGAAGATCAAAGTTGAGGAGTATATTTAAGACCAGATCACTTGTTACGACGACAAAAACCTACTAGCGATGTAGTAAAGTCGGGAATCATCGATGGAACTGTAAGTTGAGGAAATTGAGAAGGGAAAGGTACTGATTAAGGTCAATCAGTTGATGGTAAGGCTTCACAAGAGGAGAAGGAAATGTGTATTTGGCCTCCATAAGTAAATAGTTGAATAAAGACTCTTATTTGGTCGTTTGGCATGTCATATCATATGACACCCCATAGAGAGTGGTTCTATGAGTATGAGAATATCGATGATGGTGATGTTATATTGGGAGATGACTCACCGACCAAGATAGTCTAATGAGATAAAGTTTGACTGAAGCTGAAAGATGGACGAATGAGAACACTTCTAGGAGTACTGCATATCCTAGGTTTGGCATGAAACTTGATATCCATAAGTAAGATGGGGAATGCAGGTGTGTAATGTTTATTTGAGAAATATACGTGCAATATTGTGAGAGGAGTAATGGTGTTGATGAAATGCATTTAGATTGGAGCCATGTACAAACTATTGGGAAGAACAAACATTAACAAAAGTGTTAATGGTATTTGTCTTGAGTCCGATGGAACATATTATTATCTAGTCAACTCAACCATGTTGTGGCATCAACGGATGGGACGCATAGCTTAGAAAGGTCTCCATGCTATGCACAACAAAGGTGTCAAAGGTCTCCCTAACTGTCTTGATCAAGAAGTTGATTTTTGTGAACATTATATTTATGGTAAACAAATTTATGTAAGGTTCTCATATAGTGCCACTAGGGCTAATGAAATACTAGATTTAATATATAGTGATGTGTTTGGACCTATATTAGTGCCTTCACTAGGAGGGTCACAATATTATATTTCTTTCTTAGCTTATTTCTCCAAAATGATGGTTGTATTAAACCTATATGTCCCTTCAAAATACGGGACATATAGGTTAGAAAGATCTTCATGTTGTGCACAACAAAGGTGTCAAAGGTCTCCCTAACTATCCTTATCAAGAATTCGATTTTTGTGAACATTGTATTTATGGTAAACAAAGTCATCCAAGGTTCTCATATGGTGCCATTAGGGATAATGAAATAATGGAGTTAATATATAGTGATGTTTTTGGACTTGTATTAGTTCCTTCACTAGGAGGGTCACAATATTACACTTCTTTATTAGATGATTTCTCCAAAATGATGGTTGTATTTTATGAGGAAGAAATCAGAGGGTTTTTAGAAGTTTCAAGAGTTCAAAGATCTTGTGGAGAATCACACTTGTAAAAAGATCAAGGTGCTGAGATCTAATAACAGAGGAGAATTATGTGGAAAAGTGTTCAACCAATTATGTAGACAACACAGTATAGATCGAGAAAACAAAACTCCATACATGCCTCAACATAATGAAGTTGCTAAAATAATGAATAGAACATTGATGGAAAAAGTGAGGAGCATGTTCAATGGTGTAGGAGTTGCACAAGAATTATGGATTTAAGCATTCAACATGACATGCTACCTTGTAAATACATCATCTTTGACAGACTTGATAAAAAAATACTCCATGTGAGGCATGAGATGGTAATAATCCCTCATTTACACATTTTAGAGTGTTTGGGTATGATCCATTTGTGCATGTCCTAAAGAAGAAAAGAACAAAACCCGAAAACAAGTTGGAGAAATTAATTTTCATTGGATACAAAGATGGATTGAAAGGGTATAAGTTGTGGAACCTAGTGATGAGAAATACAATCTATAGTCGATATGTGATGTTCATAGAAGTCATAGGCACTTCCAGGAATGAAGAAGTTGAAAGAGAAAATACAAAAAAGAAAGAGTTTGAAATGAACGATGAAAGTCTAGATTCATGAGAGTTAAATTAATTTGACGAAGAGGTGGAACTATAGAATTTGTATGTAGGATATCTTTTTGAGCAAGGAAACGACTAGAAAAGTATAGTCCACCTAAATTTCACTCTATTTTTGCATTATTTTCCATAGGTGATGACTCTAGATTAGCAAAGGAAGTGATCAACTTGACATATAGTAGACTCTGGAAAAGCACCATGGAAGAAGAAATGGAGTCCCTTGAAGAATAATGAAACATGGGATCTAGTCACATTACCAAATGGAAAGAAATATGTTAGCAATAAGTGGTTGTTCAAGAAAAAGTTGAATGCAGCAGGTCAACTTGAGAAGTACAAGACTTGAGTGGTAGAGAAAGGTATTCTCAAGTCGATGGAGTTGACTTTAGTGAAATTTTATTGCCTATTTCTAAGCTAAATTCCATAAGGGTACTAAGGCCTTTAGCTACACCATTTTATATTGAGATAGAACAGATGGATGTAAACACAACATTCCTTGATTTAGGGGTGCATGGCTTCATTTGGGGGCACATTCTTTGTTTTGAGGGATTGTTCCCTCAAAATTAGGAATGCATCTGATGGGTGACTCAAGTTGTCAATTTAGATGGGGTTTTGACTACTAGAGCCATCAAGTCATGGTTTAGTACTTAACTAGGTAGAGGGTTTTTTCTCTATCACCCCCCATAAGCCTAACTACGTGAGAATAAAAGGATAAAAAATGGGTCTCACAATTTGCAGCCATATTAGGTACCCATGCACACATAAAAATTCTTTGAGAACAGGGTAAGAGAGAAAAATCCACATGGGAACTTCCCCACCCCATAAAACAGAATGTAAAAATAAGATCATGTTAACCTACTCATAAAGTTTTGTGTGGAAATTGGTGACTAGCAGGAGAAAAAGTTGTATCTCTAGAGTCTAAAGAGACATAATGGAGGCCTTCCTCAATGAGAACTTGATAAAGGACAGGTTTTCCAATGGATTTTTCAATTAGGGAATATTCTATATCAAGGATGTATGGATTAGAAACTACTAAAAGTGAATACATCCAACCGCCTTTCTTTAATTATATTGCAAATTCAATGATTTGTCCTTATATTGTAGTCCTCACCAAAAATTTGGTAACCCTCACAAGATCATGATTAAAAAAACTATAACACAATCACATTCTAGAAATTAAACTAGATCTCTCTCCTCTTCTTCCAGGATGGTCATCATGCATGTTATCCTAATATGTTCAACCACTCAAATAGTACAACCAGGAATTCTACCAAAAACATTCCATGGATTCCATGGTCATCCTACATCCATCAGAATTGACACCTCATAATGCATTATTTCTCAAAGAGGTAAATATTCTTTAACCACCAATTATCTACATAGATCTAGGTGATCTTGTCATTCATTCTACTAAAATTTCATACACATTGTGAAGGGTCCTATGAATGGAATAATTTTTTGCCTTGATTTTAGGCTAAGGTATACATTGGTGTATAACAGAACATGTTTGATATAGATTAAGCATTGACATTTCAATACTCATGGAGAGGAAGGTCATTCCCAAAGTGTTTTACTACAACCAAATATTGTACAATATTCATGCAACATAATTGATGTGATTGACACCTAACATATTAAACATATATCCTCCTTAAGTAGTTCATTAGGGAATAACCATGATAAATCCATGCAATTCTTTAAGGATACACAAACCCAAAACCAAACTATTTGTTAACATATCAACATGGATTCAAGTAGGTTGTGCTCATTCAACAACATAGACAAGTAATAATAATAAAATATATCATCACAATAGGGAAGAAAGAAAACAAAAAATCTGAAAGGGGCCCTCATTCCATTGAAATCCAATGTGAGCCAATGCATCCTTCAATATTTCCTTATGACTACAACCACATAGAACATATTACAAAGAATAGATTAAATCTCAACCAATATACTGTTTCAAAATTGATGATTAATAAAAAAATAGTTTTATCAACCAACCCTCTCTAGGTTCGAGCCTTTACAGTATATATTGTCACACTTGGGGTGTTGTGGGGGAATGGTTCATTGAAAATGTATCAGGTCATTATATTTTTCTAGTCCCACTTTAATGGACCTGTTATTATCTACTTCTACACTAGTTAGGTGTCTCATTTACCACTTAGACATTGCTAACCTAGGATCAAACTTTTTGTTCTAGTTTTTACTTTCCTACTATCATCTAAAACTCTAACATATGTGAACTATTATTGTAGAAATACATCATCAACATATAGCATGCAACTCATTAGCATCATCCTCATCGAATTCAACATGGGATTGAACCTTATAATTGAAAAATAATTTCTTTAGTACACCCACATTACTTTTATAAAGGAAACCCACATGAATCCACGTGGGTAAAGACTCAAAAGTAGCATGGATATACCAACACATGGACTATTAACTTTCCATGACACATCAAGGCTCACAACTGCATTTTTGTCTCCAAAAAATTGAATTGGTCTCCTTCGCATGCTTAGGGAATTCAATATACTTATACAGATATCTTGAAGAACACTTCATACGGTGGATCATTCACATGGAGAACTAGATGTTTGAAGATCCCCATTTGGACTATAAAATGAATCCATGAGCATGCATTTTATAAGATAAATATAGAACAAGTTTATGATACAATAATTAGTTTGACAAATAATCTTTCATACTCCTTTTTATCACCATTTGGCATTACAAAGCTCCCTTCACATTTTCCTCAATAATAAAGTGTTTCTCCTTAGCATTCAAAGTTAGTTAGAAAGAAATTTGAGAGAGTTCAAAATGACCCATTCCAAAGGGTTTTGTGGCTACCATTGGAAATACATTCTTCTAGGTGACACCATTTGTATACAAGCTTTTCCATTGGACATTACTATACGGTTGAAGCTAACTCGTTCTCTTTTATTTTATGGCATTTTAGCACTTGATAATCTATTTATTCAAATATTATTTGTTTAGTTTTCTTTAACTTATTAGTGTTTGGTCAGAGTAATCATCAGTTACACTACTTCCTTGGTTGCAACTTGCAAGGAGAGGAGGAATTGCTCACTCTTGGGATATTTTTCCCAAAACAATATTGGTGATCCCAATACTTATTTTTTTAATCTATAGTTGTATTTTTATTGCTAAATAATTTGAGTAATTTTTCAAGATCATACGCTTATTGTTCATACCCTTAACTAGTGGAATTTGCAGGCTCAAGGTCAACTTCCATTCATGTTTCTACCCATGCAATTCCCAACATCTGTTCTGCATGAATTTTTCTTTGATAACCACATGAACATGTGAATTTATCTTCATCATCCCACATGGTTTATCTATGTGTCCTTTGTAACCCGTTAACCATGTGGTAGTGTGACAGTTCGAGGAAAACCCATGTAGTTGTCTTGATTTTTTTCTTCTTGGTTTGATTTTTTCACAAACAACAATTCATATGGTTGGCCATTCATGCTAAAGAATTAAAAAACAAATAAAATTTGGCTTTACTTCTTTAGATATCAAATCACATAGCCTAAGTAGGCGGGGAATCATTTTTACAACTTTCTTAGGAATAGGATTTGAGGTCCCCAATGAACCTCTTAGCTCTCACTAGAGTAGATTACATTTTTCTTCATTGCTTTTAAAGTTTAAAGGAAATTATTAGTCTAGGGATTTGGGAAAACTTAATTTAGTTTATACTTTTGCTTCTTGTGTATTTATCTTTTATTAAGTTTAGATTAATCCACTTTTCACACAAAGAAGGGGCATACAAACTCCTTTATTTTGAGTTTCCTCTTCATCTTGCACTAACAAGTGATCTTGATGAATAAAAAAAATTAAAGGGTTTGAAATATTTCCCTTATCACATTTAACGTTAAAATTATATTTTGTTTTTCATTCACACTTAGAGATTGATTAGGAGGAGTAATGAACCACTCATGTTCAAATCTCTCTACTTTATGATCTCATAAGTTAGTTGCTAGTTCATTTTTATTTTTTAAATTTCAAAACACATTTTTGTATCTCTCACTTGAAGCACACACCAAGGAATATAAAGACTCATTTCATTTTGAGTATGTTCTTCATCTTCCACTAATAAGTGACCTTGATGATTCATAAAATTTGAAAGGTTTAAAATAAATCCCTTGTCACACCATATAATCAAATTTGGACCCTATAAAATCAACCTGTAATATAATCCTAATAAACCAAAATATCATATCGAAGGGTTCACAAAACAATGTATAGTTCGGTTAGGATTGATTATGTTAGGCATCCAAATAATTTCCACCAATCTTCTTCATATTAAACAATAGTGGTTGTTTACTTTTAGGTAACTTTTAAAATCCTTTTATAAGCAAGTGTGATCAAACCTAGATAAAAAAAATTGTCATGCCCAAGGATGCTAAACTTGATGTTGAGTTGATTTTGTTCACCAAATCAGGCCACATAGCTCTTTATGGAGGTAAAACTTTACCATTCAAGACCAAACCTTTTATCCACACTTGATGTGGGTATTTTAGGAGCCAACAACTAGGATTTTCAGCAAGTGGCATTTGTGGGATGCATTTGCACCTAAGTCATATTTTATTGGCTATTGGAAATGTTTCTAGTCCTTCCATAACATGGCCCCAACACCTCTAATTATAATTGATTCATTCATACCTTCAATACCCATCTTCGATGGGTTCATAACCATCAGACAAGGGAGCTATTGGAAGGCCTAGTGAATATTTTTTAGAGGAATGACGATAAGTCAAGATAGGATCAAATTATTGTTTTTAAAGTTACAAGGAATCCTACTTAATCGAGAAACATACACATTAAAAATACACATGTATGCTCATTTACTAAACAATATTGCACCATTTTGCATGTGTTATAAGTGACCATCATATTATTGCATTTGTAAATTTGTTGTTAGTTCCTAATTTTTGCACATTATTCCATCACATTTAGAAACATAAAAAATGTACTACCTCCTCAAAATTCTTTGAGGCTTCAAAACCTCCCTCCCATTAGAGGAGGATTTCTAGCTATATCTCCCCCTTGTATTTGACAAGCGAGGACACCACTTATGTTGCACACACATGCAATAGTAATCAAATATTTTTTCCTTGGACATACCTTGCTCAACATCCAAATTCAACGTCGGATCCCTAGTCCTTCAACATCAAGCAGAGGAACTCTCCTGCTACACACAATGGGAGTACCCTCTCTAACAAATTTTCTGTTTATGGTTAGTTTAAATATTCCCGATTTATATCAACTCATCAATGACACTATCCAATATTAGAATTTGAATGCCATTTAGATCTTCAAGCAGAAAGTTCTAATAATGTTTGCATAAAATGATAATGGATATACAAACTGAACAAAACAAACCACACAAGAAACAGATGAGTATTGCTCATGAATTTACAATATCATTCACCATAATAAATTTTGGTGTTACAATAGTTTACATAGGAAAAGAATTCGAAAGCATTAGGTAGCAATTCGAATCTATCCACTGGATCTGACTGTATCTTAATGACCATCTAACTCATGGTGTTTCAATCAATATCGGAGTCCAATAGATCAACTCCCATATGTCCAACAACTCAATCAATCAGTGATATCTAGTTAACTCAATGCAACTAAGTGTGGTAGGTGGGAAAAGACGCCAACTCCACATGCATCCATGCATTAGCCATGCATAGTTAGTGATAGCTAACTGATTGTGAAATAACTGAAAGTAACTGGAAGCTAACTAAGACTAACTAGTTCTAACTCCACCTAACTTATGGAGTTTGGTGTCGGGACTCCCAATGGCTCCTAAAATGTAGGGATTGGTCTAGGAGGTGCCCAAACTGGTGCATGCACATGCAATAAATGGTAGTTAACCTCTAACATTGTTCCCCACATTCTAGTAACTAGTACATTTGGCCCCATTAGGCCAAGTAAACCCAATGTACTAGTGGACCCAATTAATTAATTAAGGTTCCTAAGTTAGGCTAAGTAATATAATAGACAATATGGTCAAGGGAGGATTAATAATCCTAACACCCCCCTTGAATCCTAACTTGGACAACTATGGGCCCTGGTAACAAGACCATAGGTCACCCAAATACAATCTAAAAGGAAGGAAAGAAAAATATTGCTTAATACAACCGAGGAAACAGGAGAAAACCTCATGGGAACCCCCCTCCCCCCTCAAAATAAGCAGAAATACAAATTTTGAAAAAACTCATGAAATTTTTTGCTGCTACTATGCAGCAGCAATATCTTGGTTCTTCTATGTAGGTGAACCCATGAATCCAAACAAAGTGCTTATGTGTGGAGGAATCTTCCTCTTTGGAAGAATAATAATGTGCCCAACTGAATCAGGAATATAGATAGCTCCAGGATGAAAATTGGACCCATGTAGAGTAGTTGAAACCAATTGATGAGAGAGAAAAGGTGCTTGAGAATTCAGCCTTAAAAATCAAACCATTTGAGGTAGAATCAGCCCCAAGTGTTAGGAGCAAGTGTCCAGGTGAATGCATAATGTCTCCAACTTTACTAGTTTTGTGAGGGGATGAGCATGTGATAAAAAAGGTAGGTAGAGAAGCCATGGGACTGTGGAGAAAGAATGATTGAGCTCAATAATATGATATAGCTTCAGAAATAACCAATATTTCATAAAATATAATATCAGCAAACTCATAAGAGAAAACTAACATTGAATCCTCAACAACAAAATTGAAGTAGACTTGCGGTGCTTGATTTGTCTCACCAAAATTGATGAAACCAACTACAAGCAGTACTGAAAGCTCATGAACCTGAAATATTGAACCAAGTAATATCAGATCAGATCCAAATAATATAATATCAGATCCAAATAATTCCATATCAGATCCAAAAGTGTGGAATGAAATCAAATCCCCAGCAGCAGTTTTGAAGGAGACTTGCAGTACTTGTTTCTTCACACCAAAATTGATGAGAAGAAATACAAGAAGGAATGAAATCTCATGAACCTGAAATATTGAACCAAGTAATATCAAATCAGGTACAAATAAGATCATATCATATCCAATAAATTCCATATCAGATCCAAGAGTTTGCTCCACCGAGATGGTAGATGCACAATTTTCTCCTTCTTCAAAATTCTGAATATTGGTGCATGCAATCACGTAGGAATTTGCTGGAAACTCAAGATCAATGAGAGTGCTTGAATCACTCATAAAACCTGAAATTATTTCCAAAATATCCAAATATTTACAAAATATAATATCAGCAGACTCATGAAAGAAAAGTGACATCAAATCCCCAACATAAATTTTGAAAGAGATTTTTGGTACTTGTTTCTTCACACCAAAATTGATGAGAACAGCTACAAGCGGTACTGAAAGCTCTTGAACCATAGAACCAAGTAATATCAGATAATATCCAAATAAGATCATATCAGATCCAGGAGTATGCTCCACCGAGCTGGTAGATGCACAGTTTTCTCCTTCTTCAAAACCTTTGAAAGAGATTTTTGGTACTTGTTTTTTCACACAAAAATTAATGAGAACAGCTACAAGCAGTATTGAAATATATGGAACTCTAGAACCAAGTAATATCATATTAGATCCAAATAAGATCATATAAAATCCAATAAATTTCATATCATATCCAAGAGTGTGCTCCACCAAGATGGTAGATGCATAGTTCTCTCCTTCTTCAAAACCCTGAGTATCGGTGCATGCAATCATGTAGGAATTTGTTGGAATCTCTAGATCAATGAGAGTGAATGGATCACTCCTAAAATATGATATTATTTCCAAAATATCCAAATAATTACTTATTTGCACACCAGAAACATCATTAGAGACAGAGAGATCAAATTCCTCTCCCTTTCCTGGAGCAATCACCAGTAAACTATGCGCATAATTTATAATAGCAGAATCAGTAGAGAATTTTTGCATAGAATGGAAGGAGAGATTTTCTTCAACAACAAAGATTCGAATGTATTCTTCTGGATTAGTCATCTGAGGAGATGAGATATCATAGATCTCATTCACTGCTGGAGCAACATGAGAAGGAGTCACTCCAAGGAGACTTTCTTCAATTCAAATTGTCTATGATAATGTAACACCTCGGTTTTGACCCCATTTGCATTAAAATTGTATATGATGTATATATTGTAATTAATCATGGTGTGGAGCTAAAGGCAAAATCCCCACCATCAATTTATTGTTTTATGTTATGACGAATAAAATCATTTCCAGAGGTATATTTCGTGCTAGTAGGCACAATATAATTTTGTCATCATGTAAATTTGCAATTTAATTAAAAACCCCAACAAGCTATGTCTATGCAACAAATAATGAGATGGAGGCATGATTTTCCTAAGGATAAGGAGGGGGAATTATTTAAACTTTGGGGCAAATAGGGAAAAGCCAAATGTCAATAGGAGAACCCATCAATCAGTCAACTACCTTTCTTGTCTCATTCACCCAATCATTAAATTCTGCCAAGAATTGGTTGAAATAGTTATTGCATAGGGATGGGAAGAGTATGGGCATCAATTTTGAATTTGGGGAAAATCAATTTTGAATTTTGGAGCAAGAAATCACAATGCATGCCCATTTTCCCATACACCCACGCTCTTCATTTGCGCACACAGGGAAAGCTTGGGAGTTGTTTTTAACCTCCATGATTTGGGTTGTTGTATGTTTTTCTTCAAGAATTTGGGCCCTAGACATTTTCCCCATCATCAGTTGGGCTCTCTCTCAAACGGATGGAAGTTTGCTATGTGTGAATTTCGATTTTGGATTTGTTGTATGTGTGTTTTTACCTCATGTGGACAGTCGTTCTTCACTCTCCTCAGGCTGAGAATTTCATTTTGGGTGATGATCTGTGGTTGGGTTTCTTCCCCAACATTTTTGTTGCATTTCTCCACCGTTTGCTAAGCTGAAAATCGGTTTTGGCTTTTGGGGATGTTTTACCCACTTACCATTTCTAATTTTAGCTTATAGGACGTTTTTGTCCATGCCTAGCATTGTAATTGTTGTGTATTGTATTTGTTTTTTTCCACATTAGGGACAAAACGTTCCTGGGAAATCGAATTTCTGTCAGGGGTTGTTCTTACCCTCCTTGGCAATTAATTTTGTGGCTGAACTGTTTTCCTCAACCCAGAAATGGTGTGTATTGTTGTGTATGCAATTGGTCTTTGGACTGTGTAGGAGTGGGAAGGACTCTGCTTAACAAACCTAGTGTTTTGTAGGAGCCTCATAGACAAAGCTAGAGGGTTGGCTCTCTTCTCTACACCCCCTGAATAGCACTGAAAGGGAAGTCATGTCTTAAGGTACTATGCAGTAGAGAAGGGAATGATTCCTTGTGTTGGGTGTGTGTGGGTGTCTTAGGAGTCAAACTAGTTCTGGTGTAGGCATCCTTAGCTCTTCAATGAGCCCATTAGCTTAGCATACAGTGCTTCCATCTCTTGATAACCTGATAAACCCAACTTGTTGGCTTGGTTATGTGTTGTTGTGTACTCTCGGTCTGATAAACCCAACCGTATTGGCTTGACTGACTTTTGACATATATTTGGCTATGTGTGAGCCTGCTTAGTTTCCTTATTCCTTGGGGAATCATGCCCAACTCGAGGGTGGCAGTGTGGCTAAGAGATTAAGGAGCACACTAGCCTATGGTTGGGTGGAACGTTGCAGCGACATAGCTGGTTTCGGATGAGCTTCTTCATAAGATAAGTATTCTTGTCTATTTCATCTCTGTAGTTGTATTTGATGTTTAATGAAAATGATGAACATGCTAAATGCTTGAATGGAATGTACTTTGCTTCCGCTGTATGATAAATAATTAGGCATCTGTGCACGTTTTAGTTCAAAGCATTTCAGTTTTTATCATGTGTATGTTCATGGGGCTAGTTTCCTGGGTAGATAGTATGTCGGTAGCATCCACTTCGTTGGTCGGAGGGTCGGGGACATTACAGTGTGGTATCATAGCACATGTTGCAATATGGGCCTCAATGGGCCATGAAGAAGCAGTGACAGAGGAAGATCAACCCGATATGGTGTCGGATGACAGAGGAAAATTGACCGGATATGGCATCGAATGACAGAGGAAGATCGACCTGATATGATGTCAGATGACAAAGGAAGATCAACCCGATATGGCATCGAAAGACAGAGGAAGATTGATCCGATAAGTGTCAGAAGGGAAATGAAGATCAGTCCGCCGAGGTGTCGTAAAAATTGTCAACAGTGACCCGATACATCGGATGACTTGTTGGGAAGGGATCCGATCAGATGGAAAACAAAATTTGAGTTTTTAGTGGGATTTTTCAGTGGAAAAGCAGGATTCCTGTGGGATTTACAGGTACTGAAAAGGTGAAAAATGGCAGCGATCTTATGTGCTAGATTGCGCGAAAATCAAATATTTACAACAAAAAAAACGAGGGTGTTTCCCTCGACCTGCCCTGTAGTGGCACAGGGAAGCCACAAAGGGAAATCCCCCTTGACACCCGTCATCCCCCTAAGGCCGTCGTTCTTGGTGAAAAGAAATTATGTGTGTTGACAAAAGTTGTCAATATAGTATTTTCCAAATGCAGGTAAGTAATTATGATTTCATGAGATTGTTATGCAGCTAACAGTTGTGGTTATTAACACATTCTATAGAATTATAGTCACCTTCAGAGGCATCATTCCACATAGAACAATTTCAAAAATTCGTTATTGGTTGGGCCAAGATGAGAATCAACGACGTGAATGATGCATAGGACCCCTATGAGTTCGAGGAAGATGATATGGGAGAAAATGTCAGAGTTGGAAATGATGAGACAGAGTCCAATGGGAGAAGATTTCAAGATACTCCCCCAGATTTTGCATCCACCATGAGGAGCCTAAGGGTGGATTTGCAAAGTTTCAGAGAAGACAATGAAAGGAGCTTAAGGCTCAATAAGATCAAAATTAGATAAATGCAGCTATACTGCAGAGTTTGATAGACATCTAGGGACAGATAAACTCTAGGCATCAGACAGCTAATCCAGAAAGAAGCAAGAGTAGCACCAAGGGAGATTCCCGTAAAAGGTACCATGTCTCCAGGAGGGCTTCCAAGGACAGAAGGAATACTCCAGAATGGACTACTAGCGGGTCATCTGATTCTGAAAACCCCAATGGGGATTCAATCTCTCCATCTCGCGGGAATAAGAGGAGGAGATGTTACAAGAACAATTCGTGAGATGAATTCAAAAAGGCAAGGCCTACTACTTTTAATGGTGAGGGAAAGACTGGTCAAGAAGTTGAGGCTTGGATTCTTGGGATGAGGAAGTATTTCCAAGTTCAAGATTACTGCGAAAATATGAAAGCAAGGGTAGATATATTCAATTTGACTGGAAGAGCATCCATATGGTGGGAACACCACAGACAAGTAAAGAAGGTTAATGAAAGAAGAATTGTGTGGAAACAATTCAAGAAATACTTCAAGCATAAGTACCTCTCTAACAGGTACTATGATGATAAGATTAAAGAATTCCATGAGCTGAGATTGGGACAATAGACCATGGAAGAGTATGCCAATAATTTCTTGGAACTACTGAGGTATGTCAAGTACATAAAATATGAGAAAGTGAAGATCCAATGTTTCATGAGTGGATTGCCTCAGTCTTACAGAGACAGAATTGAGTTTTATGAACCTAGAAGTCTTGAAGAAGCAATAAGGAAGGCTCAGTATTGCTATGAGAAAAGAAAAGGTAAACCTGATTATCATAAGACATGGAAGGAAAAAAAGAATGAGAATTCTGACCAAAGGAAGAAATATTTCAAACTTTCTAACTTCAGGAATCAGCTGAAGCAACCATCACAAGCTGAGAAGCAACCCGCTAGAGAGATGGGAGAAAATCCTAGAGATCCACAACAGAACAGGGAACCTTTCCAATGTTGGAAATGTGGAGGACCCCACATGCGCAGGAATTGTCCACTCAAGAATGAGAGTGCAAGGCCAACTTACAACATTCAAGAAGCATAAACAATGGATCAAATAGCAAGGGTCGTCCCTAGGATTTATGCAGCACTGGAGTGCCGCCAAGTAGATCACCAGTCAACTGTGGTTGAAGTTGCAGGTAAGATTGTTGATCAATCTGTTTCTATTTTGATTAACCCTGGTTCTACTCATAGTTACGTTACTCCTAGAGTAGTAAAGATTTGTGCTTTTAAGAAAGTAAAGCATATGAAATCTTGGTTAGTTCATCTAGCCACTGGAACTAAGAGGAAGGTTAGTGAAGTGGTAGAGAAATGTCTGTTGGTCATGAATGGATTGGTCACTTGTGTCAAATCTGAATGTTCTACCACTTGGTTCCTATGATGTTCTCATTGGAATGGATTGGTTAGAAGCTCACAAGGTAAATCTTGATTGTTACAATAAGACTTTCGAATGCATGGATGAAGAAGGAACCCAATAGTTGTAAGAGGCATTCCAAAGGTGGTTTCTATGAGGCAGATTTCAGCAATGTAGTTGAATAAATTTTGTAGGAAAGGTTGTCAGTTGTATGCAGCTCATATTTTGGAGGCAACAGATAATGAAAATCCTATGTTGGAATACTTTCATGTGTTGCAGGAATTCAGGGATGTGTTTCCTGATGAGATTCCAGGGATTCATCCAAAGAGGGACATTGATTTCACAATTGAACTTGTTCCAGGAGCAGCACCAGTATCCAAGACACCCTACAAAATGAGTACACCATAGATTCTAGAGTTGAATATGCAACCACAAGAGTTGTTGGAGAAGAAGTATATCAATTCGAGTGTGTCTCCTTAGGGAACACCAATTCTATTTGTAAAGAAGAAAGATGGTACACTTAGGTTGTGTATTGATTACAGATAGGTAAACAAAGTCATTTTGAAGAATAAATACCCGTTGCCTAGAATTGATGACCTCTTTGATCAAATGAGAGGATCAAAGGTATTTTCCATTATTGACTTGAGGTCTGGTTACCACCAAGTGAGAATCAAGGATGAATACATTCATAAGACATCCTTCAGAACAAGGTATGGACATTATGAGTTTGTAGTGGTACCATTTGGTCTCACAAATGCACCAGCTACATTTATGTGCCTTATGAATAGTGTCTTTAGTAGGTATTTGGAAAAGTTTGTTCTTGTTTTCCTTGATGACATTCTAATTTATTCTAAGAATGAGGAAGAGCATGGAGAGCATTTGAGATTGACATTGCAATTGCTCAAGGAGCATCAGCTGTATGCAAAGCTGAGCAAGTGTGACTTCTACAGAGATATAATTTAGTATTCGGGTCACATTATCTCAGAAGAGGGTATATCTGTGGACCTTGAAAAGATTGAAGCCATTATGAATTGGCCTACTACAAGAAATGTGACAGATGTAAGATCTTTTATGGGACTGGTAGGATACTATAGGAGATTCATTGAAGGATTCTCCAAAGTTGCACATGCCATCACTTATTTGCAAAAGAAGGGGATACAGTTTGAATCGACATCAAGGTGTGAAGGAAGCTTCCATTAGTTGAATAATATTCTCACTAGTGCACCATTATTGAAAGTTGCAGACCTAGAGAAAGATTTTGTGGTGTGTACTGATGCATGCAGACAAGGGCTTGGAGGAGTCCTTATGCAAGACAACCACGTGATATGTTACAAGTCAAGAAAGTTAAAGGAGCATGAGAATAACTACGCCACTTGTGATCTAGAACTTGCAGCCATAGTACATGCTCTCAAGATGTGGAGGCATTACTTGATGTGAAGAATATTTGAGTTAAGGACAGACCATTGTGGTTTGAAGTATTTGTTTGATCAGCCTACTTTGAATGCTAGGCAAGCGAGATGGTTGGAGTTTTTATGTGAGTTTGATTTCTAAATCAAGCACATAAAAGGAAAAGAGAATAAGGTAGTTGATGCGCTCAGCAGGAAGGTGCAGGAAATGCATGCGACATCTCTTAGTATTTACCAATTAGATTTGAGACAGCAGATTGTTAATTATATTACTGGAGATGAATTATATGAGTAGGTAAACGACAAATTGCAGCAGCAAAGTCTTGAGAAGAGGTATGAGGGATACAAATTGGAATAAGATGGGCTTCTTACTTATAAAGGAAAAATTTATATTCCGAATGTAGCAGAGTTGAGGAGGGTTGTTATGGATGAGATCCATCAAACTCCATATTCTGGTCACCCAGGATATCAGAAGACAATTGCTACAGTTAGAAAGCAATACTTTTGGATAGGAATGAAAAAGGACATGGCTGAATATATTCCAAGGTGCATGAAATGTCAGTAGGTAAAGGTTGAGCATCAACACCCTACAGGTTTGTTGCAACCTTTTCCAGTTCCAGAATGGAAATGGGAAGTTATTTCCATGGATTTTATTATAGGATTTCCAATGACTTGGAGACAACATGATTCCATCATGGTTATGGTGGACAAGTTGACAAAGGCAGCACATTTTGTACCAGTTAAGTCTACGCATAAGACTGATGACATTGCAAAGATAGTCATGAAGGATATTTTCAAATTGCATGGATTTCCTAAGGCAATAGTCTCTGACAGAGATGTCAAGTTCACTTCCAATTTTTGGAAGGGGTTGTTTGCATATTTGGGTACAAAGTTGAACTTCAGCACTGCATACCATCCTCAAACTAATGGGCAGACAGAGAGAGTTAACCAAGTGCTTGAAGACATGCTTCACATGTATGTGATGGATAAACCAACTAAGTGGGAAGATTATCTACACTTGGTAGAGTTTGCTTATAACAATGGACATCAAGCATCCTTGGGGATGAGTCTGTATGAAGCTTTGTATGGCAGGAGGTGTAGCACACCAGTGACTTGGGATAATCAAGTGAACAGGGTTGTGCTTGGTCCAGAATTTCTCAAGGAGATGGAGTAGAAGGTTGTAAAGATAAGATAGAATCTGAAAGTAGCCCAGGAAAGACAGAAAAGCTATGTAGATAAGCATAGGGTGAACATAGAGTTCAGTGTAAGGGATCATGTTTACCTCAGAGTGAGGGCAAAGAAGAGTTCCTTGAAGCTTGGAAGTTGTGTCAAGCTATCACCAAGATATTGTGGGTTGTTTGAAGTGCTTAAAAGAATAGGGCCAGTTGCATATAGACTTACATTTCTTGCTGGCACTAGAGCTCATAATGTTTTTCATGTTTCTTTGCTTAAGAAATATGTACATGATCCTAACCATGTGATAAATTGGGATGTGATTCAGGTGGAACCCGAGGGAGAGTTCCAAATCGAGCCAATGCGCATCCTCGACAGGAAGGTCACAATGCTATAGGACTGAGCCATAGGGCAGGTAAAGGTGCAATGGGAGCTAGAAGATGCCATGCGATTGGCACATCCATTTTTGTTCAATTCTACGGAGCACTAAGCTGGTACCAGTGTAGCATTTCGTTCAATTTTGTAAACCACTGAGGACAGTGCTATTGAAGGGGGAGGGGAATGTATCACCCCATTTTTGACCTCGTTTGCATTAAAAATGTATATGATGTATATATTGTAATTAATCATGGCGTGGAGATAAAGGCAAAATCCCCACCATCGATTTATCGTTTTATGTTCCAGCGATTAAAATCGTTGCCGAAGGTATATTTCGTGCTAGCCGGCACAATATAATTTTTTCATCATGTAAACTTGCAATTTAATTAAAAACCCCAACCAGCTATGTCTATGCAACAAATAATGAGATGGGGGCATGATTTTCCTAAGGATAAGGAGGGGGAATTATTTAACCTTTGGGGCCAATAGGGAAAATCCAAATGTCAAGAACCCATCAATCAGTCAACTACCTTTCTTGTCTCATTCACCCAATCATTAAATTCTGCCAAGAATTGGTTGAAATAGTTATTGCATGGGGATGGGAGGAATATGGGCAGCAATTTCAAATTTGGGGAAAACCCATTTTTGGGGAAATCAATTTTGAATTTTGGAGCAAGAAAGCACCCAAAAATGCATGCCCATTTCCCATACACCCATGTTCTTCATTTTCTCACACAGGGAAAGCTTGGGAGCTGTTTTTGACCTCCACGATTTGGGTTGCTGTGTGTTTTTCTTCACGAATTTGGGCCTTGGACGTTTCCCCATCATCAGAAATCCATGTTGGGCTCTCTCTCAAACGGATTGAAGTTTGTTGTGTGTGATATTCGATTTTGGATTTGTTGTATGTGCATTTTTACCTCACGTGGACAGTCGTTCTTCACTCTCCTCAGGCTAAGAATTTCATTTTAGGTGATGATCTGTGGTTGGGTTTCTTCCCCAATGTTTTTGTTGCATTTCTCCACCTTTTTGCCAAGCTGAAAATCGATTTTGGCTCCTAGGGCTGTTTTACCCACTTACCATTTCTGATTTTAGCTTACAGGACATTTTTGTCCATGCCCAGCATTGTAATTATTGTGTATTGTATTCGTTTTTTGCCACGTTAGGGCCAAAACATTCCTAGGAAATTGAATTTCTGTCAAGGTTTGTTCTTACCCTCCTTGGCAATTAATTTTGTGGCTGACCTGTTTTCCTCAACCCAAAAATGGTGTATATTGCTGTGTATGAAATTGGTCTTTGGACTGTGTAGGAGTGGAAAGGATTCTACTTGGCAAACATAGTGTTTTGTAGGAGCCACATAGACAGATCTAGAGGGTTGGATCTCTTCTCTACGCCCCCTGAATAACACTTGAAGGGAAGTCATGTCTTAAGGGACTGTGCACCAGAGAAGGGAATGATTCATTGTGTTGGGTATGTGTGGATGTCTTAGGATTCAATCTCTGTTGTAGGCATCCTTAGCTCTTAAGTGAGCCCACTAGCTTAGCAGACAGTGCTTCCATATCCTGATAACCTGATAAACCCAGCTTGTTGGCTTGGTTATGTGTCGTTGTGTACTCTCGGTCTGATAAACCCAACTGTGTTGGCTTGATTGACTTTTGACATATATTTTTCTATTTGTGAGCCTGCTTAGTTTCTTTATTCCTTGGGGAATCATGACCAACTTGGGGGCAGCAGTGTGGCTGAGAGATTAAGGAGTACACTGGCTTATGGTTGAGTGGAATGTTGCAGCAGCATAGTTGGTTGCGGACGAGCTTCTTCATAAGATAAGTATTCTTGTCTATTTCATCTCTGTAGTTGTATTTGATGTTTAATGAAAATGATGAACATGCTAAATGCTTGAATGGAATGTAGTTTTCTTCCGCTGTATGATAACTAATTAGGAATCTATGCATGTTTTAGTTCAAAGCATTTCATTTTTTATCATGTATATGTTCATGGGGCTAGTTTCCTGGGTAGATATTATGTCGGTAGTGTCCTCTTTGCCAGTCGAATGTTCGGGGACGTTACAGAGGAAGATTCTGCTTCTTCTTCATCTTGAACAACTTCATCAGAGAGAGTAAAGGACGATACTTTTGAGTAAATAGCTCTTTTGGTTATGAATGTGCTCCCCAAATTGCTATAAATATCCTCATTGTGCTTCCCAAAGATTCTATCCAGTTTTATCCAGAGATCCTTTGGGTATTCTACAAACTCAATAAGCTCTATAAGCAAGCTTGGAGAAAAAGTCCCACATATTTGTCCATAAGCTCTATCACCGTCATTTATCCAGTCATTCTCATATTCATAAGACTCTTTACCAAGTCCAATAGATACCTCATAGAGACCTTGTCTCTTCAGAGATGCAATCATCTTCAACTTCCATTTTGAATATCTTGTGGATGGAGTAAGAAGAGGAACTGATAATATCGAATCCATATGAAGTTGAACCTGCAAAATATCACCGCAAAACTAAAAATATATGAACTAAGTTAGAATCATGCTTTTACTCTCGACATGAACATGTTTTCAGGGTTTGTCACACCCTCTTTGCTTCTCTGAATAAATCCAGAGCTAGCAAATCATCATAGGGGACTTCTGTGGAAACCTAGCTACTTCTGATATTCGATGGGGAGAAACAAGCATGAAACCTACCTGAGAAGGCTTTGATACCATATTAGAATTTGAATTTCATTTAGATATGCAAGCAGATAGTTCTAATAATGTTTGCATTAAATGGATAATGAAGATACAAACTGGACAAAACAAACCACATAGGAAACAAATGAGTATTGCTCAGGAATTTACAGTATCATTCACCATAATAAATTCTGGTGTTACAATAGTTTACATAGGAAAAGAATTCGAATGCATTAGGTAGCAATTCGAATCTATCCACTAGATCTGAATGTATCTAACTAACTATCTAACTCATGGTGTCTCAATCAATATCTGAGTCCAATAGATCAACTCACAGATGTCCAACAACTCAATCAATCAATGATAGCTAGTTAAATCAGTGTTAATGAGTGTGGTGGGTGGGAAAAGGCGCCTACTCCACATGTAGCCATGCATTAGACATGCATAGCTAGCGCTAGCTAACTGATTGTGAACTAATTGAAAGTAGTTGGAAGCTAACTAAGACTAACTAGTTCCAACTCCACCTAACCGATAAAGGTTGGTATCGGGACTCCTAGTGGCTCCTAAAATGTAGGTATTGGTCTAGGAGGTTCCCAAACTGATGCATGCACATGCAGTACATGGCAGTTAACCTCTAGCAGTGTTCTCCACACTCTAGTAACTGGTACATGTGGCCCCATTAGGCCAAGTGGACCCAATGGTACTAGTGGACCCAATTAATTAATTAAGGTTCCTAAGTTAAGCTAAATAATCTGATAGACAGTATGGTCAAGGGAGGATTAATAATCCTAACATCCAACATGACCCATCATGCTCACAAATATCAATTTAGTTACCCTTAAACATTCCCAAGTTTGAAGGAAAATAGGGAGACAAACCAACCAACCATGCGATGTCATTTAACCTCTGGTATTCATCCAACAACATACTCAAAGACAACATCCTCCTTAGTCCCTTTCAAAGAACCCTTACAAGTACAACTAAATGGTATGTCAACTTACCACTAGGAATGGATACCACCTTTGGTTCCATTTCCACTATGTTTTTAACCTGCATTCAATTCCTAGTTGACCATGACCTAGAACGCATCTACGCATATCACAGACCACGATCATGAATGGCATCGAAAATGCACCTTATGTAAAATCAAAATATAACTATAATTACAATTGGATTGGTTCCTTAAGTCCTTCTTACCCATAATCACCAAATACCTAGTGACAACCATTGCACATATTGAATATGAGGACATCGTTAAATCCCAACATTTTATCTAATTTATGCCTAGTTAGGGTACTTATACATCATCTTACCTTATACTCTTTTCCATTAGTCATTAGATCAAACTAACCCCAACATGTCACATACATTCAATGTTATTGTTGGGATGGTTTTTCATCAAGGAACTATACCCATGCCATATAGATCCCTTACATCCAACTTATAACAAAGTGGTCCTTCTCCATCCTTGACCATCAACATCGCTCAAAATGGACCTCATCCACCATTTGGGCCAACAAAATTAAGGTCATATAATCCAATATTTCCAAACATGAGGGTACAACTAGTTGTTGTGCAAACCAAATCCATGATTAGTTAGAAACCTACACTAGTTTCATATGGGGTGCATAATCCTTATGGGGTCATACCACCACAAAGACCATACTTCTAATTCCATGGACCACCTAGTTCTCACCCCATGGCTCAAGAAAGGGTAGATTCTATTAAACCTTCACCCACTCAGCATGTTCAATAACTTGAACAATTGAATGTTGAAAACCCCCCTAATCCATCTAATTAGGGAAATAAGAAAGGAAAGAACAAACATCAAAACCAAAATCTAGGGAAAGAGGGAAACCCTGCCCATATAAATCACAATGGCGGTAACCATAACCAAAACATTGGTACCAACAACCTAATGACATAAGCCAAAAACAAAAATCTTTGAATGAACTTCACATTCACTATGTGTGGCAAGTTTATCCATTAAACTCATAATTTCCCAATAATTCTCCAGTGTTAACAAATGTTGGAGGCAAACAAAAGAACCAGGAACAAATCACATCCAAGGAACTAATGTTTCCCTCCCTCAACAAGTTGTGTTTCTTAGAAAGACACTTAGACACAAGCAAACTCTCCTCCAATAGGAGAATGTTCTTATTAAAACAACTAAATGAATGTTGCATATTTTCATCTACAAACCCACAATCGAGCCTATAGTGTCAAAAAAACTCATCGATTCAATGAGAGGATGCCCCAACTTATACCAATGGTCCTTTTAAAATTCCACATCCTAGTAGTGACTCTATCCCCAATATACAAAAACCACCTATTTGACATACTGCTAATAATCCCCATATGAAAGCAACACATAACTATAGCAAACTAGATTATTTGACTCAATCCCCTGCAACTATGTCAACACTGGAAGTCCTTTGGTCTTGTCCTTTTCAAAAGAAGGCTCTACTAACAACATAGGAATCACTAATCCTTTGGATTAATGTATCATGAATTCTGACCTCAATAGAGGAAAATCATGACTACCATCATTAGTCGCCTTCCAAATACCCATCACCATAAAAAACATTATTATTCACTAATGTATTATTGACAAAGGCTCATACACTTGCGTCACGTCTACTAACATTTGGAAGCGACTAGGATCCCCTAACTCATCCCATCATTTATCACCCTTTGAGCATATGATGTGTGCCCTTTGAAACCACAATGTCTCTATTAGAATGCCCCTATTGAACTAGGGGGAAAGAGGGTCTTACTCGATGTTGAATTCATTGATGCACATTTAGACTACAATATTCTTCTAAGATGTAGTTACATGTACGTCATAAAGGATATTTCCTTGTTAGTCTTTTAGGTCATGATTTCCACCCATAACAAGAAAGTAATAACCCTATACCAACTTACATACTACAAAAAAATGCCACATGTCCAATCCAAACAACAGTTTTCTAACCATTGCAACTAAATACCTCCCATCTCTCAATGAGATAGGACCAGGGGTCTACAAATTCTCATCTTTTTTGGGAACATATGCTAGGTATTTCGTAGTCATATCATTGGGTACAAACAACCTCACTTCTACCATGTCCTCCTCCCCAGATGAATCAACATTGTTTATTTCCACTTCCATGTTTGGATAAGGGGGCACCACCTTAGCAACCCTTGTAGTTATAGCCAACATAAAAAATTAGACCATCCCACCGTCCACCATCGATATCACCAATCATCGAAGTACCATTCCTTTTCACTCCCATAGGTATACAAGGAATACCAATCATGGATACCCTCACTTTACCAAGGCTTACTCTTGGAATCCATGTTTTGTATTTGAAACCTCCAATACTAGAGATAACCCCCAAACCATACGTGCATATCAACTTTATGCCCATTACTTTGATTAATGTCTTGGAACATGATATTACACGACCTACAATACAAACCACGACACAACAAGTAGTCCCCACAAAACTAGTTGTTGCAAACATCAAGAATCCAATGAAAAAAGTAACAAAGCTCGTAAATACAATTGCATGAGTTCCCCCACCATGTTCCTTGTGTGACATAGTATGTCACCTACAAATATATTCCCAAAATTTACATATCTTAGAAACTTGCTATACACACCTACTCACATTACCCCAATCTCACTAGTAGTCGACATTCTCCCTACTCCAAAAATAGAGCCTCTTAAACCGAAGAGAAAAATGTTGTACACAAATCATCCTTGCACTAAAAATCAATCACCATCACTTTCAATCTTTTTTTTATCATCTAGATTCACCCTAGCCTTGTTAGCTTCCATTTGACAAATATCACATCATTACCAACTTGCAGTCTATTCACTAATTTTACACCCAAAACTATCATTTGAAGAATGGTGTTGTGTTCCAACCGCCCAGTTTATTCCAATCAAGGGATTTCCTAAGACTTAGAGTTACCAAGTTTCCTTGTCTAGTTCTGTCATTATCCCCATTGATTACACTATGTTCTTGGTTTCCATCATAATATCACCACCTCACCATTGCCTTTAACTCTTATTGACTTCAATTCACTTCATTCTTAGGTTTACGAAAATAGTGATTTTACCTTGGTTTCCCTTTTAATCAAATGAAGGGCTTACATATGATTGAGAAGGGGGAGTCTTTAGTTCTCTTTGGCTTAGTAATCTCCCCTATGTCCAACAATAACTCATTTATTGCATGAGCGGGAGTTGTACCTTATAGCAGTTGTAGTGTTCGCAATTATGGTTAAAGACATTTGTCCATCTGACATAATAGGTTTTCCATCTAGTCCTTTCATTATTATTCAGGTCACCCACCCCAGTGGGTTGTTCACAATCATCAATAGTTCCTTTCCTCTATCATTATTAGCATCATTACATTACCAGACACATTCACTCATCCTAGGATTGAAACCAACTTCATTCATACATCCAACAATTTATAGAGTTGACCTCTCCATCTCCTATTATTGCAACTCATTTTGACAAGGACATCGTGATCATAGGAATTCATGTCTCATCTGTATAAAACCATATTTTTATGTGTCACCTATTAGTTATACATGTCAATGATCATCACCAACATCCCCCCTATGCGAAGTCCTTTACATTCAACAAATTCTCTCTTACTATCATAGTTATGAATATCAACATGAGGGAAATAATTAATGATGTGTTTTGGATATAGAGGTCCTTCCTAACCTCACACATCATAGGGAATTTGTTATCACCTAAATCTCACACATGCGACATTCTGTCAATTATAACAAAAAGACATCATCAACATTCAACAGGAAATGCATTAGCATCACCCTCATCACATTCAACATGGGAATTGAACCTTAGAATTTAAAATTCTTTGCTTTAGTACATATGCACGACTTTAACAAAGGTAACCCATGCAAATCCATGTGGGTAAAGACCCGAAACTCACACAGTTGTATCAACATGTAGACCATTAAATTTCCTTTGCGCATTTAAGGCTCACAACTTCTTTTTTTACTCCAAAAATTTGAAGTGGTCTCCTTCACATTCTTGGGGAATTCAATATCCCCATACATGTACCTTGGAGACCACTTCATGAGGTGGATCGTTCACATGGAGGACTAGATGTTGAAGATCCCCCTTTGGCCTATAAAAGGAAGCCATGCGCATGCATTTGATAAGAGAAGTCTAGAGAAAGGTTATGCTACAAGAATTAGTTTGAGAGATCATCTTCCATACTCCTTCTTATCATTATTTGGAATTATAGAGATCCCTTGACTTATTCCTCAAGAAGTAAGTGTTTCTCC
The DNA here is from genome assembly GCA_001517045.1 of Pseudotsuga menziesii. Classification (NCBI taxonomy): domain Eukaryota; kingdom Viridiplantae; phylum Streptophyta; class Pinopsida; order Pinales; family Pinaceae; genus Pseudotsuga; species Pseudotsuga menziesii. The sequence goes on from LPNX011222415.1 coordinate 133,834, forward strand.
TCGTCATTTCAAGTTAGTTAGCAAGCAATTTGAGAGAGTTCAAAAGGACCCATCCCTAAGGGGAGTGTTGGTTACCATTAGAGCTACATTCTTCTAGGTGACACCATTTGCATACAAGCTTTTCCACTAGAAAATACTATATGGTTGAAGCTAACTCATTCTCTTTTGTTTTATATTATTTTAACACTTGAAAATCTCTTTATTTCACTCTTATTTGTTGAGTTTTCTTTAACTTGTTAGCATTTAATCTTACTAATCATCACTTATAGTATTTCCTTGGTTGCAACTTATGAGGAAAAGAAGACACTCACTCTTCTGACATTTTTCCCAAAAGGCTTCCCTTGGTTTTGATGCTCCTTAATACTCCTAACCATCCATGCTCCATGCAGCATGACTCCTATCTATCATGTCAATTGGACTTGAGTCACTCTTTTATTTTTTCATTTCTACTACCACGACATGACTATCTTCAATATAAAAAATAAAATGAAGGGCCAACATGTGAATCTAGAATGATTACTTTAATGTGAAGACCATTCCATTGTAATCATGTGGGTCAAATTGCGATAAAAATGAAGTAAATTTTCCCTATTTCCACTGTGGTCGCCTTTTACCTAAAAGAAAAGACAAAATAAATAATGAAAAAATCAATGTTATGAATATAGTGTCAGAGTTTTTGGATTTTCACCTTGTTGAAGTCTGGAAACCGATGTTTTGAGTGGACACTCCACCCATCTTTAGGGAATAAAAAAAAGAAGTTGCAAGTGGCAAGAAAAGAAATTCAATTAATTCCTTTTCTGATTCCTGAAAATAGATGAAATGTCCATTCAAAACATCGATTTCCAATCTTCAACACAGTATCCAAAAACTTTGACACTATGTCTAACCACTTTAACAAACATTCATACTCAATGTTATGAACAACAAAATTAAATAATTATAAAATAAAAAAGAAATATACATTATTGTATTATTATGACATTATTGTATTATTATGGGGCTTTATTTATTTCAATTTATAATATTGGTAAATCATATTCAAGTAGGTACTAAAGATGCATACGCAACCTCTAGTGAGTAATTATGTGTTTTTTAATTAATTGGAAAAGTTAATTTTAAATCCTTCACTTATATGTAGGAAATCATATGTTACACAAATTTAAAAGTATTTTTTTTTAATTTTATATAATATATATATAAATATAATATGCATATGGATATGATTGATTTTTTTATTTAAAAAAATATATAATTTAAATATTTTGTTAGAGTAAAAGATGAATATGAATATGATTGATTTTTTTATTTAAAAAAAATATGATTTAAATATTTTGTTAATATGGGTAAAATATGTTTCTTAATAATAAAATATATTTATATTATACAAAACCTTAAGCTTGTTGTGATACGGTGAAAGGGATACTCATTTTGATATATATATTTACTTTTAAAAAGTTATGTAAAGAAGAAAGGAAATTATTAAAGAAAGTGGGGTACCTTTTATGAAATGGAACAAAAGCTTTCTTTTAAAAAAAAAATTATGTAAAGAAGAAAGGAAATTATTAAAGAAAGTGGGGTACCTTTTATGAAACGGAACAAAAGCTTTCTTTTAAATAAAATTTTGAAACAGATGATTGATATGATTAAAAGCATGCCCTTTTAATGACGATCATATCAATAAAGTGAGCCTTATGTTATAAGGTGGAAATGACAAAAATATTTGTATTAACTTTACTTTTGAAAAGAATATTTTCAAGATCGACCACTTTTATTATGTGGGAAATATTAAATATTTGATTGATGTGATTAAAAGGAGGTGTTTCTTAAGTAGGTTGATATTATGTTATATTGTAAAATAAGGTGTTTTTATTTTTATTTTTAAAGTTGTTATAAAATTTTACGATTTCGACGAAATCATGATTAGAATTTAGGGAAATTCAATTTGAAAAATTGATGGTTTTGGTTAATTTTTTTTTTTTTAAATTACATATAAATTTAATGTTTTCCAAAATCGATAGAGTATCTGAATTACACAACTTTAATTTTAGAATATAAGATTTATATACATTACGATCAAAATTATGTCCAAAATCGAGCGAAAATGTTGAAGTTTTAGACTACTCTCTCTCTGTTCGTTAATGTAGTGTCAATGTATCATAGAAAGGTTAGTATTTATGTTACAACGTCAAACATAACTTTGCACTGCTTGATATGGTAGGAAGGGAATTAGACTATGTATGTGAGTTTAATGTGACTTTTATATACAAAGTGGATTTTTTTTTAAATGGATATCTCAAAAAGAGTTGGGTTTATATTGACGCTCAATAACCAATTTGCTGAGTGGGCTTTAATGCGATGACCGTTGTGTAGTAGGCCGTTTAATCTAAAGAAGTTTTAGATCGAACGACTTGCTGCGCTGCAACCGTCACATTAAAACCTACGCAGTAGGCTAGTTAATTTTCATTTTTTTAGATTTATGGTAAAAAGATTTTTGATATGTATAACAAATTTATCAATATGTAGACACGTAGATGATATGGTATAAAATAACAATAAATATTTATTATAAATAAGTAAAGTAAAAAAAAATTCATATAAAAAAATATGAAAAACTTTAAAATTGTATTATAATGTAAATAATATTTTGATGTGTGAATTAAATGATATGGGTGAATCTAAATACATTTATATGAGTAACAATTTTGTGAAAAATATTACAAAATTGACGTGACAACTTTTTTTATTTGATAACTACTGTAAAGTCATTTTATATACACAAAGAACATGATATGTCATAATGAAAGAGACTTTTTCTATTAATGAAATAGAATTTTTCATTAAGGAAGGCAAATGGTTACTGTAGTAAAGAGTGACAATGGTTAATTAGCAAAATTATCGTAGAATTGATTTTTGGTGCCATAGATTTTTGGTAAAAGTTTTCCTTTAAGTGATTCATATTTATTGGTGTTTTCTTGTTCAAATTTCCATGGGCCATTAGGGATGAATTTCTTTGGAAAGGTAAGGAGGAGGGCATGGGTTTACATTGGACGAGATGGAAAAAGATGTCAATGCCCAAGTACATGGTGGTAAAAGTTTTCCTTTAAGTGATTCATATTTATTGGTGTTTTCTTGTTCATATTTCCATGGGCCATTAGGGATGAATTTCTTTGGAAAGGTAAGGAGGAGGGCATGGGTTTACATTGGACGAGATGGAAAAAGATGTCAATGCCCAAGTACATGGTGGTACATGGTGGATGGGGACAGAAAAAAATTCAGGAGTTTAATTGGGTCTTAGTAGCTAAAAGTGTTTGGGATTTTATTAGCAAATCAAGATTATGGAAGCTAGTTATTTTCTAGAAATATATAGATCCAAAGACTTTGATTTAATGAATGAGATTTCCCAATAAAAAAATTTCCCAGTGTTCTATCCAGTGGAAAGCATTGGTCTTATCTTTTCCCATAATTAGGAATGGATTGATGTGGAATGTCATAAATGCTATGAAATTCAAAATTGGCAGATATGGTATTTTGGGAGGTAATAACCAGGTTTATCTTTTAGTGGAGTTGTTACAAAGTTTAAAATAAAACAACATTTTATTTTGATCTTAGATTGTAGATGTTAATAGTATGAATGAATGGTTTCAAGGGTGGCTTATTGTTGAACATTTAAATTTGAGGGGGTCTTTGGCATATCAATGGAACAATTTTATCAAGGAACTGCAAAATGGGATTATTTAATTACAAGAGGGCATTGCTTCTTTAAGTTAGAAACATAGTTTGGTTGATGGTTCCTATAAAGTTAGTCTCGGTTATGATGCTCTTATAGAACATGAAGATCAAGAGTAGAGGTGGTGGTTGAAGGCCATTTGGAAGGTAAATGCTAAAATAAAACAAATTTATTTATGTGGCTTACACATAATTCAAAAGTTCCTACATGAGAGTTTTTACAGAGGAGGCAATTTCATGACCCTGGTCTTTTCTATTTGTGTAGAGAGGCTAGTGAAGATGTGAACAATCTTTTCATTCACTTTCCCTTTTGTAAACAAGTATGGAGTGATATACGAGTCTGGCTAAATGTTAACGACGTGTGGAAGGATGATAATATTGAAGAGGGTTTGTAGAAATTTCTTAAGAAACTTGATCTAGTATGTCATCATTCTATTCCTTTTTAACTTTATGTGTTATTTGGTTGGTACAAAACGAATAGATATTTGAAGACAAATTTATACCTTCTGTTATCCTCTCTTCTAGAATAATAAAATTAGAAAAGGGGATTAAAGTGGTTCAAAAAGATAAAAATAAGAGGATAGTTGGCCAACTGATGATAGATCGTTCGAGACCTTGGGCGATTTTTTTACGAATCTTATCACACAGAGGAGAAGATAGGAGGCACTAGGGGTTTAATATTTCTTAAATAGGAAGTGATCATTATATTGGTGGGGAATGTGCATGATTGTTTTAAAAATTAAGCTAAGATTCTGACTCTTTGTGCTGTTATGAGAGAAGCACTTTGGAGAGGCATTATATATTTGCATGTGTGTGGAGACTCTTAGTCAGCTATTAATTGGATGAATCACTGCAATTCTATAAGGGATATCAACCTAATGCGTATGGCTACTTACATAATAAGGAAAACGAGCCTTTTGTATTTGGTCTCTTTCTCCCATATCTATAGAGAAGCAACTTAGAGGCTGATAACTTATCTAAGATGGGCATTATGAAAACTCTAGGTAAAATTTATGTAAGGGTTTGTGATCATGTAAATACTATGGAAGACTTGTGTTATGGTCATTTTGGTTAGCACATGGACATTTACTTGTGTGTGCATGTTTACCATATCAAGGTTTTTTTCCTTTGACATACATATGTTGATCCAATGTGAAAGGTTTATTTTTGGGATTGTTTTTTGTCCTTGATTCAATTTGTTGTTGAGACAGAGGCTTTGAGATCTTTGAATTTTTAAGAGAATTTTTCCTTGACAGAGTCATGGTGCAAAAGTATTATAAGTTTCTTTGAATCATATCAATATTATAAATTTCTTAAGAAATTTGATTTGGTGTCTCATTGTTCTATCCCTTTTTAACTTTGTGGGTTATTTGGTTGGCATAAAACAAATAGATATTTGAAGACAAATTTATACCTTTCGTTATTGTCTCATAGAATAATAAGATTAGAAAAGGGGCTTAAAGTGGTTTAGAAAGATAAAAGGAAGAGGATAGTTGTCCAACTGATGATAGATCGTTCGAGACCTTGGGCTTTTTTTTATGAAGCTTATCAAAAAGAGAAGAAGATAGGAGGCACCGAGGGTTTAATATTTCTTAAAGAGGCAGTGATCATTATATTGGTGTGGAATGCGCAGGATTGTTTTAATAATAAATCTAAGATTTTGACTCTTTGTGTTGTTATGAGAGAAGCACTTTAGAGAGGCATTAGATATTTGCATGTGTATGGAGACTCTTAGTCAACTATTATTTGGATGAATCACTGCAATTCTATAAGAGATATCAACCTAATGCATATGGATACTTACATAATAAAGAACACGAACCTTTTGTATTTGATCTCTTTCTCCAATATCTATAGAGAAGCAACTTAGAGGCTGATAACTTATCTAAGATGGGCATTACAAAAGCTCTAGGTAAAATTTATGTAACGGTTTATGATCATGTAAATACTATGGAAGAATTGAGTTATGGTCATTTTGGTTAGAACATGGACATTTACTTATGTGTGCATGTTTACCATATCAGGGTGTTTTTCCTTTGAGATACATTTCTTGATCCAATGTGAAAGGTTTATTTTTGGGATTGTTTTTTGTCCTTGATTTGATTTGTTGTTGAGACAGAGGATTTGAGACCTTTGACTTGTTAAGAGAAGTTTGGTTCCTTGACAGAGTCATGGTGCAAAAGTATTATAAGTTTATTTGAATCAGATCAGTTTTGTTTGTGCTTGCATTCTCTTTTGGAGACTATATTACTTTGAAACAAAATTATTGTGGTTTTGGTCTTTATTGATCATATCTAGTTATTTTGTCTTTATCAGAGTTGCAATTGTTTTGGCGCTGGGATATACATGTTTTTTAACTTAAACAATTGATTTTATAATAGAAGTGCACAACATTATTTTTAATGTTCTTTTAATTCACATTTTGAATAAAAAACGTGATTTTATTTTGGAAAAAAAAACCTAAAAAATGTAATTTTTTTAACATAAAGAAGAAGTGATTTTATATTATAAAAGAGAAGAGTAAAACTGCCCCCAAGGCTAAAAAAGGAACTAGCAAGGTCTATGCAAAAAGAAACCATATAGTCCAGGTTTGAAACTTGCTCAATTCTATAGAGAGTACAACAAAGCTTCCCAAAAAGTATCCTACTTTCCCTAACATAGTAAACTCTTATATACTAGTCACATGGTAATTGACAAAAAAACATAAAAACTTGAGACAGAGGCAATGAAAATCATTCATGCACCAGGTTTTCTTCTTCAGCTGGTTGGACCATAGATACTTCATCCATAGGAGAGGCATCTATCTTCTCACGAGAAGGCACACTATTCCCTCTACCAAGCACATTGATACCTTCATACATTTCTTCTAGAATTTCCTTGATTTGAACAAGGTGAGCTTCATTCCTTTCATTGGATTTCATCCTTTGATTCTGGTGAGAATGCTTCAACTCAATCATAGCACTTCACATCTCCTCATACTTGAGGCTTGTCACCCTTTCCATTTCTTGTAGCCTACAATGAATGTCTTCAACTTCTCCAACTTGCACTCGGTACCCACTTTCCAAATCATCCAAGTAGGTGTCCATACAAGAAATATCCAACGCCATGTATCTAACACTTTCATCGAGCAGAGGCCTTCCAAGAGCAACAGACCCAACCCTACTTCTGGTACTCCCCACAACATTCATGTGGCCACTATGAAAAGGAACGCCATGTAAATAAGCAGGACTTGACACATACAGAAAACCCTCCCTCGCAGGGCATGGAATAAGCTTGAAATAACTCTTGCTAGGAAAGTGTACTAGAAGGATGTTAGTGTTAATACCTAGGTTGTAGCAAGCAGTGATCACACCCATCCACCTCCATAACAAAGCACCTATCCCAACCTTCATAAATTCTACCTCCATAATGTCGACTTTGTCCCATCGCTCCTTACCACAGAGATTGAGCCCCATTACTTCCCATGGGGGGAATAAATAAACCTTAAATGCTATCCTTGGAAGCAATTTTCCCATTTAACTATAGGTTTAGAGGAGTTGCTCACCAACAATTCTCCTTGCCTAAGCTTGGTGCCAATGTTGGATTGTTTGTCACCAAGATTGTTATTATGATGCTTAATGTGAAGGAACTGAACTTTGGAGATATCCTTGATAAAGGATAAAATTCTCCTTTGAACTTTCCCTATCCCCTTCCTTTTCTCAGAGAAAATGTTTTGCATTAATTGTATGACGATCCAAGAGTCCCAGAAGACCTGGAAAGTAACAATATAAAGATCATACATAAATCCAATACCTTGCATTAATGTTGCCCAGTCAGCTTAATTATTCGTCCTCCTCCCCAATCACATACAAAAAAATCTATCTTTTTTATCTACAAAGTAAAAAATAACCCCTCCCACACCTACCTCCCTTAACTTAAAAAAAAAAATTATTTATGACATAGAATTTTTGTTTTTTGTTTTTTTAAACTATACACACAAGTAGAATGTATACTTTATACCTAAAGGAGATGTTTCTTTATGATATCTTATCTTTCACATTGTAAAAAATAAGAATGTTACTTAATGCTGTACAGTGAACGTGATACATTTTTCACCACAAGGAACTAGGTATGATGCAAAGGGTGTTTTCACTATGTGAACATGTGGAAGGCGATTTTTTTGATTAATTATGATGTAATAAAATATTTTAAATAATAAAATTATAAATAAAATAAATTAGTTTATTATACATTTTTAATATATATATATTATATATTTTTATTTACTATTTAATATATAGTTGAGATGTTAAATTTAAATGAATCCATGAAAATAAAACACTTTTATTACATAAACTTAATCTGAAATCTGACTTATTAAAAAGTTGATCTTTATAATAAATGGTGAAAGTGACTTTTTCATGCATGAGGAACATGATAGAAGTTATAATAAATGATAAAAAAAAAAAAAATTTAATGCAGAAGGAACATGATATGATATAATTTGTATTATTTTGAAAAAATGATATGATATATCTGACTTATTTAAATGTTGATCTTTATAATAATTGGTGAAAGAGACTTTTTTTAATGTTGGTCTTTAGAATAAATGGTGAAAGAGACTTTTTGAATGTTGATGGTGAAAGCGACTTTTTCATATACGATATAGCTGGTATCATTTAAAAAAAAAAATTGATATGTTATATCGTGAAATGCGACCTTTATTTTATATGTTATATCGTGTAATGCGACCTTTATTTTTATTTTTTTTTTCAAAGAAAAAAAATCATAAATATTTTATTCACATTTTGTAGATGGCCCTAAAGTCCATTATACCAAAAAAAGCCAACTAAAAAGTTGACATTACAAAACAGATAATTGTCTCATGTAAGAGCACAATATACCTTTAATCCAGAATCTGAACCAACTATTAGTTGTCAATACAAACAGAAAAAATGCCTAAAAAAGCATGAATCCATGTTCATGAAAACTATGAAGTTGAACTTCACAGGTCCAAATATCATCAGCAAAAGCTGTCATAAAAATTGACTAGAAATAGGTCATATCTATTCAATAAGACATCCAAATAATGTAATATATGTCTTAGTCCCAAAAGATAATACCAAAAATCCGCTCAGATTGGCCTTGAGCAAGAAATGGCTCATTGATGACTCAGAAGCGACTCCCACAATCCATGCAGCTCTATTCTATCGGATTCTGACCGCACCAGAAACCTCGCAAGATCAGGATCGACACCCTCAAGAATAAAAAACGAGACCAAGAAACGACGGATCCTCCGCATGCAAGAAAAGGCTCCTCAGGATTGACTCCCACAATCCATGCAGCTCTATGCTATCGGATTCCGACCGCATCAGAAACCTCGCAAAGATCAGAATCGACACCCTCAATCCATGCAGCTCTATGCTATCAGATTCCGACCACACCAGAAACCTCACAAGATCAGCAGACCAAGAATGGACGCAGCTCAATGCTATCAGATACCAACCGCACCAGAACCACCGCCGCATGACCCAGAAGATCCGACATCTCCACAATAAAGAAACAGCAACAGAGATCCGCCGACTGGATCGCCGCTGTCGCCGCAAGATACTGCAATGAGACCCTAGCTCATTGCATAGGACGATCCCACCTTTTCATTTTACGACTGCGAAGACGATCCTTCTGAACAGCGCCTTCCTCAATAGCTCAACACTGATTCATTTTCTTATGCTGTGAAGACGATCTGCCGCTGCTAACTCTACCTTTGGCCGTCCAAACACAGTGCCTCCTCCAAAATTGCGCCAGGGACGCAGCAGGCCCCGAACTCGATCACCACAAACACGATCTGCCGACAGCAAACTGGAGATCACCTCTGTCACCGCAAGAGATTGCCGCGCAAGGCCTGCAGATCTCGATTCACAGCGGCGAATCCATTTGTCGTCCTGCGTTCATCTTGAGCCAAGATCGATTCTGAAGCCTGCGCAGCACTCCAGTAGCCCACTCTCGACTCCATGATCAAGAAATTCAAGAGACACCAGGGTTCTTGGAAGGAAGAGAGCCGTTAAATTGGGCGTTCTTGGAGCTCCCTACTCTACACAATTATTACATACTAGACTCTTCCTAAGGTTAGTATATACAAGGGGAATGCTTATAAGGTTAGGATTTGTGTTATCTAGTGAAATGACACCAATTTTAATCACAAGGAATTTGGTATAATATAAAAGGTTTTTCACCATGCTCAAGTGGAATTTGATATGATATACAGGGCTTTTCACTATGCTCATGTGCAAGGGGATTTGATTTGATTTTTAGTTTATTTTGATCTGTGGAAAGTTTTATTTTAAATTGATTGTCAATTATGAAAGTTTTTTTCAATAAAATAAGATTATAAATAAGAAAAGTTTACAGTCAATTATGATATGATGAAAGGTCTTTCTTAATAAAAAGAAGTAAAAGGAATAATTTTATTGTAAAAAGGAGAAAGAGAATGATTTGGGATATGATTGGAGGAGATTGTTGAGTTTGGATGGATATATGAAAATTGGTACCAATTTTATGGCATAATTTGATTAGGGAGTTGTGTAGAAATGTTTTTTTGGTTAAATTTTTTTTTTTTACAAAAATAATGTCATTAACCAAATTTTCTTTTTGAATAAAAGTTAAATTTAGTGGATACAAGTTTTTGATGGGAAATAATTTCTAGAGTTATTTGTTTTTGTAAAAAATATGGAATAACTTTTGATTCATAAACATTTCTCACATGAAGAAAGTTTTCAACTTAAAAATGCTTTGAGCTTAAAGTCTCTCTAGTTGAAAAAAATTGTCCTTGATTTTCTTGGAATTCTTTCAACTTGTGTCACCCTACCACCCTGCCTCCATATGGTTTGGATTATCACCTATGCCTTGGACCTTGCTTGGATATATCGTATGGATGAGACACATTGCCCAAATGTTACTTAGCGGAGAAAATTTTAAGAACCACCCCTAAATTTCTATGTATAATAAATGGACAAATCCCTATGATATATAGGAAAATATGAAGGTTATTTTATCTATATTATATTATGTATATATAATTTTTTGGCAAATCTCTCTTTGAATTATACAATCTTGTAAAATCTTTTACTAAATTATAAAACCTTGTAAGAACATAGCAAAACTTTCACTAAATTTTAAAACATTGTAAATTCTTGGCAAATCTTTTACTAAATTATAAAATCTTATGAAGTTGTTGGAGGAGCAAGTCAGAAAGTCGACTTGAACGACAGCCGACTTAGTCGATCAACCGACTAAGTCAATCGACTGACTAAACTAGAGATTAGGTCGGCCACCTAAGGCTGTGTCGGTTCACTGAACCGACAGGTAGTTATTAACTGTTTTGTAATCATATATATTAGGCTGTTGAGCCAGATGAGAACTCGGTTCAGTTCTCTGTATTGTATGGACCCACTCTTGTTAATATAATCTATTGTTTTCCTCTACTTGTTCTTATCTCTTGTCTCTGTTATGTATGTATGTCTGGTATGTATTATTGGTAACCTTATGTGATCTGTGAGATTACAACATTGGTTCTGTTGCCTGTAGTACATGTCTAAGATGTATGCAAATAGATGATATCAGAACAGGAGATTAAGGACCGATGGGAACGTAAAGTTGCAAATTATTTGCAGAATTACGCACGAAGAAACAAATTAACGACTGCACAAGCAAATGCAAGATTCTTTACAGAAACACATGAGAAATTTGTAGAATTAGTGCCCCAACTTCTGAAGAAACTCCTGGATGAAAAAGCTGGAAGGAACTAAAGATCAACAGTTGCTAGAAAAACTGATCCGAGGGGGAAGAACAAACTTGTCGGAGTGGTTCAAAAAAATCACCGGTGACTTCTGCGAGGAGCAAGCAGTAGAAGACAGAACTTCGGTGGAAACCGTCAAGGAGAAATTTTACACAGACCTCACCGAGCAATTTCTGTGTTCCTTACCGACCTTGATAGAGAAGGGAGTGGGTCATATTGTCGAACCTCGTCCATCACTTCACGGACCACCATTAAACCCTAACTGGGTAGAAAAGCAAAAGAGGTGGGAAAAATTCATTGCAGAAAGGGAGTGGGAATACTTCCTAAGCTAGTAGACCGAACTATCCAGGCTTTCTAAAGCGTTGGGTAGGCTATGGGGGGGTAGCTGGTCATATGTCGAGATAAAGTGGAGTGGATTCTAGTCGACTAGAAGCAGATACCAATCACCAGTAATGAGAAGTTAACCAAAAGGGAAATCAAGAAGATAGTATCACACAAAGGTATGTCGGACGTTTAGAAAATAGAGAGGGAAGACAAACAACAAAGGAGGGAAGAAAGAAGAGAAAGAGCCTTAGCGCTGCACCGAGGAATGTGTACTAGGGCGACCGACCAGGAAAGAAACCCGCCAGAGTCGGGTCATCACCAACAAGAAGAAGGCGTGGAAGAAGAGGTGTCCCCTACGGAAGAAGAATTGTGAATAGAGCAGACAAAAGCTCTCCAATTAAGAGCTCCCCAAGAAGGAACAACTCTATCTCCTTTGAATCCGCGTACCCGGATACAAACTATTGTCGAAGAGGACCTCTGACTAGGAGCTGGTGACTTTGGTATATGGAGTTGACTAGACGACGAGACATACACTGGAAGACACCTCATTATCCGTCGACCAAAAGAAGGAAATTGGGTTACCTTTCAAGCGGTACCCTCCAACCAAAGTATCCACTTACTTTTATCGACACATGAAGGAGCAACCCCCCTGCCAAATACATCTTTGGAGGACACAGAACATTCAGAACTGTGGACAGGTAATTGCAGTTGGACATAGACAAAAGAAGTCAAAAACAACTCACTGCTGGTTGAAGACGAAACGACAAAAACAACCGACGGAGACGAAAGTTCCGTCGACGATAGTTCTGCAGAGAGGAATAAGAAAATAACCCCACCACCCCCACTCCCACCTCCACCACCGCCACCTCTTGAAAGCAGCGACAGTGATTCTGACATGGGTCATGGGTCGGCACACATTCCTCTATATGAGGGGGATGAGGACCCTAGACGACACTGGTTCGTCTGTGAATCGACTTGGGAGGCTAACCAAGTTATGGACGAAGACAGGCAGATGGAACAGTTCGCCGGTGCCTTGAGGAAAAGGGCATTAACTTGGTATATGACCTTTTCTGAAAGACAACCTCGAGCAACCAAAGCCGAGATCAAAGCACAATTTCTATCATTTTTCAAAACTCCATATGCAAAACATCTGGCAGCGAAAAAACTAAAAACAACATCGCAGAAGCCAGGAGAAACTATACGAAACTATGATAAGCGATGGAAAGACCTTCTTAGCCAATTGGACTATGTTATAGATGAACAATTATTAATCTAGTGGTTTCTTGCAGGTTAATCTTAGAAAATATGCCGACACATAAGTCTAGAAATATTCAACTCTTACGAAGATGCGCTTACAAAAGCTCTCCAAGTGGAAATGGATGAGGACATACCAGCATACTCCACTAATCAGAGACTAGAAGAACAGCTTGAGATCGTGCAAAAGTCATTAAAATAATTAAACCTCAAAAGTCAGGATATCTGGTGCACGAAGTGCTCGACGACCAGACATTCAAAAGACAACTGTCGACAGGAAATTAGCCAACGGGACATTTGATTCATACAGACTAAATTTTTTTGCGACATTTACTAGGAGCATGGAGACCACTCGACAAAATATTTCCCGTTAAACATGAAGAACGACAAGGAATCTTGGTGTGCAGTCTGCAAAACTAAAAATCATACCACAGCCGACTGCCATTTGAACCTGAAGAACAGACAGAATTATCATGCAGTCTACCAGACCACTGCAGTTGCACAAAATAATGAGCATAACAACTTACCAAATGATCAGAACAATCAGAGATATGAAGGTCGAAGATACGAGCGCCGGTATGACAATTGACGTGGAGGCTATGGAGGTTGAGTTCGATTCTCTGGAAATTGAGACAACCGACCACGTCGACCCATCCAAGGATTTACATGTTATAAGGAGGGACATCGGTATGCAGACTGTCCATATAAAGATAGAACTGACCTCAAATTTTGTACTCATTGTGGAGTAGGGGATCACTCACTAGAGGATTTCCCTACCATGTTGGAAAAAATAAATACAAAGAAAAATGTTAATGTCTTGTCGTGTGTACAAAAAAATGATATAATAAACACAAAAAATTTGCATATTGTAACCCGACAAGGGACAAAAACAGGAAGTGATAACCCAAGAATCAACAAAATAAAAGAGAAAAATGTCTACCCTGATCCACTTAAAGAAAAACAAACATACAATGAAGCAACAAATGTATTCAAAGAATTTGCATAACAGGAACAAGCTAATGACAATCAACATAACACAATAAAAGAATCAATACAGCTCGTACAAAAAGACAACTCAGTATCTCAATTCATCGATTTGCTATATGAAATAAAACACAACAACATCGAAAAACAAAAAAAGAATATCTGTAGTTTAAATAAAAAAGATAAAGGTGATGCTGACCCACTTGTCGACCTGAAAATTGAAGGATACCATGTCCGACAAGTAGTGCTTGACTTTGGATCACAAGTAAACATCATGACTCGTGACACTTGGGAACAAATGGGTAGACCTCGACTATATGAGTCAGGCATATACCTGAAACTAGCCGACTAAGGCCTAATTGAACCTATTGGAGTCTGGAAAAACGTTGATACAACTATAAAAGGAATCTCGACCAAAGTTGACTTCAAAATCATTGACCCTAAGGAAGGATCCAGTTCCTTCCCAGTGTTAGTAGGTCGACCTTGGGGTAGAAAGATGAAAGCATTGATATCCCTGGACAAAGAGAATCAAATTAAAAGGAAATGGACAAAAGGTCATTGTACCTATTCATCCATCTCAAGGAGAACCTTGGATAGAACCTATCGACGAAGAAGTTGACATCTGACAACTTTATCAGGTACAAAACAATGCAGATTATACAGAACCTAATATCTACAGAGAACTTCATTTAGGAAACCAAGACTCAGTCGGCTATAATTCAGACGCAGAATTATATGATTGGGAGATCTAGAACTTTGAAACACAAGCAAGAGGGTGTTGGACTATTCAAAAAGTACAGAAAAATCCCACCCAACAGTGCTTCATAGTGTCCATTGTCCCAAAAATATTTGAGAAGAAAAGTAGGGAATACCCTACTTTAAAACCTACCATTGTAAATACTACACAAATACCAAGATACAAGGAAAGAGAATTACCAGTCATGCATGTAGAACAAGTTTCCAAAAATATTGGTGAACATGGCCGACTTCAAAGCCTAGTAGAAACTTTTACAGGACAAGCTGCTAGATGGTGGGATACCCACCAGACAAGACTGCAGACTTGGACAGCAGCTTCAACTTTCTTTGTAGAAAGATTTGGAGGAAAGAAGTTAACCAAACAGGATCAGATGCCTATATTCATCCAAGGACATAATCCAAAAGATCATATTAAGACATTTGAAAAAGAATGGAGAAAACTTGGATACAAGGATGAACGAGCATGGCCACACCTTTTCCCATCAACCCTCGCCGACTTACCAAACAAATGGTATAAAATGGAAGAAGCTAGAGGTGAAACATTCTTATGGTATGAACTCAGAGAAAATTTCATTAAAGATTTCAACTTTATCCCACAAAATGAAAAGTTGGTCGAAACAACAAAACAGATTAAAGAATTTATACAATCGACAGAAAATAAACCCTTAAAAGATAACCGACAGGCAAGGAACTGTAACAAAATACAAACCGGGACAATACCACAGTCGACAAGACTACAGTTAGAAAATGAAAATACGGAAGGGAAAAGCTTTAGATGGAAATCAAACCATGTCAAAACAACCAAACCTATTCGTACAGTCCTTAAAGTTGAAACAATCGACAAGGAGGAGATCGACCGAATGTCTGCAGCTGACTTCCCTACCACATTCTCCTAGTTTAAATAAGGAAGCCGACCAATCAATGAAGCCAAAGCACCAGAATGGCTAGATGCTAAAGTCAAAACTAGAGAATTCGACATCTCAAATGATGACCGACCAAAAATGGCAAAGAATGGTGACTACTGGAGTGAAGAGAAGACCACAGAGATAGTGAACTTATTAAAAGAGTTCCAAGATGTATTTGCTAGAGATTATAAAGACCTCAAAGGCTTAGTCCATGAAATGGGAGAAATGAAGATTGACACTAAACCTGATGTTCAACCTGTGAAGAAAATGCCATATAAGCTAGCTCACAAATACAAAGAGATAGTCAAAAAGGAAATTGATAACATGATTGTAGCAGGCATCATCTATCCTATTGACCAATCAGAATGGGAAATTCCAATGGTTGTACAACCTAAGAAACATGATCCGACCAAACTAAGAATTTGCGTTGACTTTAGAGAACTAAATAAAGTGACACTAACAGACCCATTTCCAACTCCTTACGCAGATGAAATCTTAAATGAGGTTGCAGGACATGAATGCTACTCATTTACAAATGGATTCTCAGGTTATAACCAAGTGCCAATAGCTAAAGAGGATCAGAAAAAAAAAAAAAAAAACATTCGTATGTGAATTTGGCTCATTTGCTTATAAGGTTATGCCTTTTGGATTAAAAAACGCACCTGCAATATTTTCTAGAATTGTTGTCAAAACATTTCAAGAATATATTTACAATACCATGGCAGTATACTTTGATGATTGGACCATATACTCCATGTTAAAAGATCATTTCAAATGGGTAAGACTCATGTTGGAAAGATGTCGACAAATTCAACTATCTCTGAACATCAGGAAATGCATATTTGTCACCCCTATAGGGATATTGCTAGGGCACATTGTCTGTAAAGAAGGTATTAAGGTCGACTTTGCAAAAATAAAAATTATCCTCGACCTAAAACCACTAGTAAACCCAAAACAAGTCAGGGTGTTACTTGGCCACACAGTCTATTACATAAAATTCATAAGATATTATTCAGATATGACCTATCCACTCAAAGAACTATTAAGGGATGATAAAGAGTTCAACTGGACAGAGGAATGCCATATATCATTTGAAAAATTAAAAAGAAAACTAGTCGAAGCACCAATCCTAAGGTTTCCAAACTGGTCGATCAAATTCCATGTTCATATTGATGCATCAGGGCTAGCAATAGGAGCAATCTTAACTCAACCAGGAGATGATGGAATGGATTATCCTATAGTTTATAGTAGTAGAAAATTAAACAAGGCTAAAAGAAATTATTCGACAACAGAAAGAGAAGCACTAGGAATGGTCTTTGCATTACAAAAATATCGACATTATCTTCTAGCTAACCCATTTATATTCTATACAGACCATCACGCACTTAAATATCTCATCAATAAACCACTACATCATAGACGGATTTGTCGATGGATACTATTATTCGATGAATTGGAATTCGAAGTTGTTGTCAGACCAAGCAAGTTAAATGTCGGTCCTAACCATTTATCTCAAATCAACACAGGAGAAGAGCTGACAGGAATCGAAGATGACTTACCAGATGCACATCTATTTCGGTTAGAATCAGTCCCAGCAGGGTTATAGGAAATAGCCCAGTTCTTAGAAGATGGGAAAGCACCAGAAGGAAGGAGTACAAAGAAGAAAAAAATCCTAGCTATGAAAGCTGTACCATACAGTCTTATAAATGGATTTCTTTACAAGATGGGATTAGATGACATCCTCAGAAGGTGTGTATTGGAACATGAAAGAGACATCATTATGCATGAAGCACATTATGGACCTATAGGAGGACATTTCCAAGCAGACACAACTGCAAAGAAAATCCAACAGTTAGGGTTATGGTGCCTGACACTTCACAAAGATTGCAAAAATTTTGTAAGTCAATGTGATAGGTGTCAACGACTAGGTTGACCCTTGCCTAGCAGGGAAATTCCTTTGATATCAGTAAACCCAAGTTTGACATTTGAAATTTGAGCCATAGAATTCATAGGACCATTTCCTATACCAGGAAAAATGACAGGCGTGAGGTATATCATAACTGCAGTCGAATATGTAACCAAATGGGAAAAGGCAGAACTAGTTGACACATGCTCCAGTGAGATAGCTGCCAAATTCATATATGAAAATATCATGACCAGATTTGGATGTCCACTAACCTTAATCATTGATCAGGGAACACACTTTATCAATAAAACTATCAAAACCCTAACCGACCAATTCCAAATCGACCATCATCGAAGTACAGCATACCATCCTCAGTCGAATGGAGAAATTGAAGCATTTAATAAAACATTAACAAGAGGACTAACCAAAATATGTAATGCTGATAAGGACGACTGGGACGAGAAAATACCCGTATTATTATGGGCATACAGAACAACATATAAACGCTCGACCAACCAAACCCCCTTTCGACTAGTCTATGGACAAGAAGTAGTAGTTCCATTACACTTTTGACAACAGACACATGTCATCACAGAGATCCTACATGTCGATGTCGAACAAGGAAGAAAGGACCGACTACTACAACTGAGTAAACTAGAAGAACACTGACTAATCGCGATGCATCATCAATAAATCCAGAAACAACAACAAAAAGCATGGCATGACAAAAACATCAAGACCAAAAACTTGTCGGTAGGAGACCTTGCTTTACTATACAATAGTCGAGTAAAAGGAAAACCTAAAAAGTTACATACAGAATGGATGGGACCCTACGTTGTTGAAGCGATACATACCAATGGATCAGTCCGACTAAGGACGTTACAAGGCATAGTATTTCAGAAACTCGTTAATGGAGCCCGACTAAAATGCTAAAAAAAAAGAAAAAAAAGAAAAGAGAAATACCATAACGACCATAACGGTTAAAACAAAAGCTATAAAAATCTAAAAAATCTAAAAACCAAAATAATGTTGTACATGCAGAAAACTATGATAGGAAATCATCCCTTCGACAACCGACATCATGCCCATCGACCATTTTCATAACCGACATCGACTGACGACCTCGATAGTCCCATCGCGCATTTATGACCTCGAGCGCTGAAAGTAATTCACCATTAACGCACACTTAAGTGTTTCAGCTAGAACATCACGTCTGCCATTAATACACTCATCAACGAAAACATCCAAAGCGTCCCCTATAAATACTGGACCGTCGAAGGATCATTCACCTTAATTCATACAGAGAGATCATTAGAGCATCCAGACAACTGACAGTCGAGAATACCTTAGTGAAATTAACTGCCAAACCGACAATATGGCACCCAAACAGACTAGAGCCTCAGCCAAAGGCAAGGAATTATAGACTGCAGAAACACCTTTAGTTCGAAGGTTAAAGAACATCAAGAATGTTAAGGTGCAGGAAGGCTCATGGAAAAAACTATGGACCGAGATGCAAGAATGGGCTTATGTCGACAAGAAGCCTACTCAAGCTGCAGAGAAAATAAAATACAGTACCATCTTCAACTATGTCAATGCACCACTCATGGCCAGTTTTGGTGGAACAAAAGAGACAGCCATCAAATTTATCATAAGCCGGTACCACAATGACCGATTTTACTTCTACCAACCGGTCGACATCTCTGGGGAAGTCATCTCTAAGCTAACATGACTTTCAAACAAAGGAGACCCAGTACCAGTCGGTATCAAAGAGGGACTGGTCGAAGAACTAACCGGGTT
Organism: Pseudotsuga menziesii; assembly: GCA_001517045.1. Taxonomy (NCBI): domain Eukaryota; kingdom Viridiplantae; phylum Streptophyta; class Pinopsida; order Pinales; family Pinaceae; genus Pseudotsuga; species Pseudotsuga menziesii. The sequence goes on from LPNX011222415.1 coordinate 153,260, forward strand.
GGCTTTGGGCAAAAACTCGAAGGGGTTGATGATTAGTCAAATCACAGCTTGAACGCCACAGATTGTGGCCAAAATAATAGCCATCACACTCACCCTGGCAGGTTGAGGCAGCGACCTCAAATTAGACATGCTAGAGGCTGTCAACACCATTGCGACAAATGGAGAGATATACAGATGGGATGAATATGTCATTGACATGGTCAAGACCATTTGTGAAAGATGCCAAGAGACGGGAGGAATCATTAGGTTCCCAAACCTCATACTATGGATAGTCATGTACCATATTTTCCCCGAAGGAAACCAAATTCTTCAAGAATCGACAAGGTTCCACATGTGGAGATTCAAACCATTCTCCTAGAAAGGAACCTTGAAGGAACTTGAAGATGGAAAAGTATTGTTGGAGAACTGGCTCTAACAACTAAAAGTCTGCACGACTAGATGGAGGGTGCCTCAAAGAATCTGACGAAGTCTATCGAAAAATTCCCACATCCAGCTAGAGCTCAACCATACTTCGGTGTGGTACATGCAGGGTGAAAAATAAAATGCAAAAGCCCTTGATTATTATCCATCGGTTGAAAAAATCTTTCAGGAATTGTCTCGACAAGCTAGGACAAAAATACAAATTCCAGCGAAGGCCAAGGCAATCGACTTCTCAATCGAGGAGCCGTTAACAGACCAGGAAAAAGAAGAGGATTATGAGCTGAACCTCTACATCAGTACCTTTGTGTTAGAGGAGACACCGGTTGAACACACTGGCCGACTTCAAATAATCATCAAACCTCCGACAGTACAAAGGGAAGAACCATAGATAGAAGAAATAGAGGCAGAGCAGCAGGTAATCACTCCGGTTGCAGAAAGTCTCATCCCGAACCAGGAGCCAAGGGGAGAGACAGAACCAGAAAACCCAGAATATGCTATCACAAACAACATTATAAGAAAATTTTTGAAAGAGATAGCAGCTGCAAGAAAAAAGATAAGAACACAACAACAACAACAAGGAAAAGGTAAGCACAAGCTTATCATTACAGAATCATCAGACGATGAGGAGGAACTGGGAGCTACGGCCATTGACATAATAGAAGATGTCGCAGCAAATAAAGTGCCTTTGGAAACTCAGTTGCAAAGATTTGTCGAAGCAGGAGCACTACCAGGTCGACCAAAGAAAGCCAAAATCACCCACACTCCGACGCCTAAAAACATTGTAGATCTTATGTCGACGCCTCCACCTCCATCTCCAAAAAAAGTAACAGAGGAGAAAATACAAGAACCACTCTCGATAAGCCCACTCGACTTATGCAAGAGTGCTATTTCGGAGGCAGTAAAATAAAAAGTCGACAGGGACAGATATCTACAGGCATTCATTGAGAAACTGCTTGAGATATTCACGTCGGTACAGAAGCTATCCTCTAAAGCACCCCTGTTTGAAACTGGTGGATCCCGACAACCAGGCCAAGTTCTTCATGAACTAAACATTTTTGCAACTTCGACTTCGGTGTTCAAAAGGAACCCCGATAAGGAATCCGAAGTTGTAGGACGTCAGACCACTATTATCACTCCGACAGGCCCCCTACATGCCAACCACTAGCTGCTGAGCCGACCAGAGGAGAGGTAGAATAGAACATCGAGGACATAAATTGAGAACTCAACCAAATCTTCTCCAATTTTGATTCACCTCCTCAGACTGCCAACCCAATCACACTCGACCATTCACCAACTCCATCACCACCACCACCAGCACCCCTCGAACCAGAACCCCTAATCCAAGCATCAACACCAATTGCATCCACTTCTGGAATCCCTGCATCTAATCAACCAGAGGCAGCAACCATCCCACCTCCACAAATAGAGAAACCATCAACCATTACTGAACCACAGACAAAAAACCCCAACCCAATTTTTACAGGTACACAGGTACTGACACAAGCAGAAACAGACAAGCATAAGAAGAAGAAGGAGAAGAAGAAGAAAGAGCATCATGGACAGACATCAATGGTCCATATCAAATTGAAAGATGCCACCAACCTAAACGACGCAGAGCTAGGACAACTCCTGAAAACCCTAGCAGTCGATGCAAAGACAAAGAGCCAACAGAGATGTAAGGAACTCGACAACAAGGTCGAAGAACAGGTTGAGTTCCTCAACAAATGCAGAAACCTTGCACAATCAATAATGCCAGGACCAGTTGAGGTCGACACCGATAAACCGCTCGAAAGAGCTTATCGGCGATTTGAAAGCATGGTGTCGGCACTCCAAATACAACTTCAGGAAACAAAGGAGGAGCAGAAAGAAGAAACCATTTGACTGTTGATGGCATAGCACACCGCCTTCTCTAAAGCCTACAAAGTGTTATAAGATCACATGGAGGAGTTTGTTATCATGAAATAAATACTACGAGACTAGCCTTCCTGCTTACTACGGGCGAGTCTATCAACAAACTAAGCAGATCCGACAGGAGATCCAAGCGCTTGAGAAGAGGAAGCCCACTGATACGACACTTAGAAGCACAATTGAAGATCAAATAGTGCTGGAGACCACTAAACTGCAGAAATACAAGCGAGAAGCTCATCAGTGGGTGCACCAAGCTATCCCTAACTTGGAAAAAGTTGACATCATCTGCCCGCAGATGAAACAACTTATAGAGACTGCAGAGGAGAAGGACCAGTTTATGGGTCCCGACATGGAGAGAATAGCTGAAATCTCCATTTCAGAGAAGATGTCGATCTTATCAAGTCTCACTACACTCACCATCGACATCCAAAAAATATTGCAAAGTTGGATAGATTTCCAACATCACCTAGGAGTGACAGCCCCAGCAATTGTCGAAGTTTGTGTACAGAAAAGACCGACCATTAGACTTCACAGCCCATGAAAACCAAGCACATCATAATGACTACTAAGACAGATGGGCAGATTTTTGTACCTCCCTGTTTCTTCGGGACGAAGAAACATTTTGTTCTTGGGGGAGATGTTGGAGGAGCAAGTCGAAAAGTCGACTTGAATGATAGCTGACTTAGTCGATCAGCTGACTAAGTTGTTTGACTGAATAAACTAGAGGTTAGATCGGCCACCTAAGGTCGTGTTGGTTCACCGTACCGACAGGTAGTTATTTTGTAACTATTTTGTAATCATATATATTAGGCTATTGAGCCAGATGAGAAATCGGTTCAGTTCTCTGTATTGTATGGACCCACTCTTTTTAATATAATCTGTCATTTTCCTCTACTTGTTCTTATCTCTTGTCTCTGTTATGTATGTATATTTGGTATGTATTATTGGTAACCTTATGTGATCTGTGAGATTACAACAGAAGTCTTGGTGAAATTTTTGATAAAGTATAAATGCATATATAGTAATATGAAAACATATACAAAAAATAATAAATATGAGATAAATATGAATAAACCACCGCATAACAAACCCTCTTTTGGTGGTAGTTTGGTACCTCACTCTAACTATCACATTACATAGAAAATCACCATACTCTAGTAAATTCTTGGAAAACAACAATGACATTTTTCATCACCACGACAAATAGAATATATGTTGATATGAGGTCCCACCAACACCTCGATCCTCATATAGCTCTCCATGCTATTACAAGGTCCCACCAAGGCCTCATTTATGCACGAACCTTACTAATGATCATTTTAAGAGAGCATTATCAATGCAAATAGGTATGTTTTTAATGAATCACAAGTGTGGGAGAATCTTACCAAGAAACTAACAACTTGTGTTATGTATCTTAATTCATCCCAAGACATCCCTGCATACTAAAATTAGGAAGAGTTAGTCAAATAACACATGGTATCATCAATTCTAACATAACATCATATACAACTAGGCTACATGGAAACTAAAAAAATAGAGTTAAGCATTTCATACCTTCTCTGATGCTTCACATATCAATTTTCCATCTTTGTAAGTCTCTATTTAATGTATTCCCCATTACTAAAAGAGAAACATTCACACCACAATTGTAGGTTAACTAACCACAAAATACAATTCCAACCCTACAAAAATCCTTTGAGAACCATCAAATCCAATTAACAAAACAAGAAATATGTCAAGATACCTGACAATGGCCAAAGCAAAAGAAGCAACAAAGAAAATGGGATTCTAGGTTGCTCCACCCATGGCTTGTCCCAAAAAAGAGAAAAAAAACACAAGTTGAAACTAAATGGCAGTGGTTATAAGTAGTGTCATGTCCACCTATAGACCCAAATACACAACTATGAATGAAGTACCAACCCCCATACATTATGCCCCAAATACCCATTTCTACATCTCAATCACGAGCTTCATAATCCCCATGTTTCTTGGGTAAACTTTGGATCTGAGGCGATGGGATTTATAACTCTCCTAGATGCAAAATGGGTCACTATAAGACCTGATAGAAAATATGAGCCACCCTTCTGATGTGGCCATTAAGCAACTTGCAAAATGAGATTCAACCCATAAAATATGGATGAGTATAACCCCGAATTCAACTTCAATGATCGATATAAGGTTAAAGAGCCCCTAGCAACTACCATTCTTAGAAATTGAGGGTGAATGAGAATTGCCTATATATTTTCATGGGCGAACATAAGTTTGAATCAATTCTTAGAGGGGCGAAATTGATTTAGCTTACCTACCCTTTTAAAATTTGATGGTGCTAACCTTATATTCATTAAAAATAAATAAAATGTGGTCTAATCATACCTAATGGGTGTTTTGAAAAAAATTATCCCATTAAAAAATTCAAAACCTCAAAATTTATACCATGGGCTACGATTAGTCCCTAAAATTTTCCATGTTCCTTAGACCTGTCACATGCACCTTCGACCTTTGTTGGACATGTCACATAGATGAGCTACATTAACTAGATGTTTCTTGAACCCATCACTCGTATGTTGGACCTTACTTTGCACATTTCTGAGATAATCATTAAGACTTTCTTGGAAATCGCTTAGACCTTGCCTCCTTGCTTAGTATTAGGGAAAAATATTGTCTTGAATAATTTACCTAATATTTAATTATCAACCGGGGTTAGTAGGCTTAGAGTTGCTACAAAATATATGCGAAGGTAGAGAGTGTCGTGGTAATAAGCTAAATATCTTAAGTTGAACTTCTAAGTACCTAATGAATTTAACGAAAACAAAAGTGACAGCAAACTATTTATAAATGTTTGGATATAAACAATGTTATGACAAAAAAACTATTCAATCTAGAGAGATTGATTTTTAATGACCAAATAGAAACTATACATGCACCAACTAAATCATCTTAATTCCACTCTCCTTGATCATTATGAGGGTAGGCATTTACTGTAATAGGAACTGGGGTAGGAGGGGTATCAAATGGCTCTCAAAAGAAGTATAAAAGATAAAGGGAATTGAGTCTAGTTTGATTTCTACAAAAATGTGCAAACTAAGAAATGTCCAGTTACAAGAAATAGTAAACATGATTTTTTATATACAAGTGACTCCTATTTACAAAGTACTATATAAGGACAGACATAGTTTATAAACAAACAAAAAACTCACAAGGATGATTTGAGTTCTATCTTATAGATCCTTTTCACAATTGTATAATTTAAGAGAACAAATTATAACAACCTAATCCATTAATGCATGTAATTTAAAACTAAAGGAACAACTTGAATTAAAGGCTTAATTATAGATTAATAAGATGATTTAATTTACATATTATCATTCCTATGCATAAGATAAAGGAAAGAGGAAGGAGAAATGAGTTTTAACAAGAAGTATTAACAATCTTAGCTAAAGGTATTTAAAAGAAAAAATAAACATTATCTGACCATTACTATTCAGATGGAATCGGAAAACTAGAAAGATAATCTTTGAAACAAATTAAAAACACATAGGACTGAATGAGCGACTGTATAACAGGTGGAAATGGAGGTCTGGATAAAAGGTGGAACGGACTGTCTGTATGACAATCTGTTTAACGAAAATGTTAAAAATTTAAAAAGACAATAAATTTAAATGTTTTATTGAAGAGCAGCTACCCCATGCATGTACTACTCTTCAACCTACTTTAATGACTAAATTCCATAGTAATACAACCTATAAACTAATTTCATAATTCAAAACAAATTATTCTTAAGCAGATTCATGATAAAAATGGAATAAGCAAAACTAGATTATAATTAATCAAAGAAATTTAATCTATGAATTGAAAGACTTTGTAGAAAAACTTGAAAGCTATCTTAAACACAACCAGTTTGTATTTAATAAAAAGAACCTACATGCTCAACATAATTTTAAATTGATATCTATACTACAGAAAACATGAACACTTATAGAAATAAAACTAAACAACTCATGAACAGAATTATACTAATTGCAAAAGAAAGAAATAACAAAACCTACACAAACATTTAAAGACTCTGTTTATCGGGGGGCCCTCCCAGCGAACATCCCAGCGAACATATTTATGCTTCTTCTAATTGAACACAATCATATACAACACAAGAAGACTTTCATTAGAATAAAAGGTGGCGTTACATATTTTTTCAGATTGAACTGATAAAAAGGGCAAAAACTCAGACTCTAGATTCTAAAACTTTTAGAAGCTCTAAGAACCTCGTCCCTAAGTCGCATAACAACGTCTATATATACATCGTTTAATGGAGGCGAGCAAGTTGACCCTTTAGTGGTCGACTACTCTTCAAGATAAGGCAATCATAATGTCAAATAAGTGCATAAAAACCAACAACTAGCAGTCCCTCTTTTCTCGCAGATCGGGTTCCTTCAGGCATGCAATGTGGTTCATAACTTTAGTCTGAATCAAATCCTATGTCGAGGTGTCATGCAGAATTACTAGATGGGAACTTCTTCCAGAAGAATACTAACGCTGAGATGTTGGCACGTGGTGATGACAGTTTCTGGCCGTTTTCATGCTCTTAATACACAGAAACATGCTACCAAAAAATGCGCTATCTGTTTGATGATCTGGACAGCAAGCTGGGCACGCTCTCCATATACTCAACTAAATGCATGTCTGTATGTCAGCTCGTCAAAAATACCATATAACTTGCAGAGAATAAGACACATGAATTAATATAGAAAATGCACCCCGTATTATGCCAATTTTAGCCATTGAAACCATAAAATGATGATAATAAAATAAAATTGACATAAATCCTAATTTAGTCATACCTGAAGCTTGTAGAGGGAGATGCATGGTGCAAAAGGCACTAAAAAGTATCAAAACATATGTTAATGTGTGAAGTATTGAACCCAAAAATAGTGAGAAAATGGGGACCAACATTCCCCCAAGCCGGAAGAATACCAGGTCCACTAGTGCAAAGTAAAAGATATCATGAGGAAGGAGGTGAAGCTACGTCAGGAGCTACATCCGACTTGGATGGAACAGATTGCTTGTACTTCAACTTCCTCTCCTATGCTTTCAGAAGAGCATGCCTCGCTTACCGATATCTCTGAGATATACTAACGGTTTTATGTAGATCCTCCATATTCTTAATTTGTAACCGCAGTTCTATGTTTTCTTCATGAAGCTCTGAAATTAACTTGACATGTGCTTCATTTTGCTTCGCCGATTGAGTTAACTCAGAAGTTAACTGCTCTTAGGTGGGCTATGGTGGCATCAATGGTTCTAGGGACTGGTTAAAATCTCATGGAGGACTTATTTATGTTGAAGGTGGGTCCAAATCGATAGTCAGAAGGGGATCTTCAGATGCAGGGATATCCATCTGATCGGTGTCTTTGAGAAATTCACCAAAGAGGCTAGCTAGTGCTAAGAGGGATGAGTTGGGATTGATTTCCTTTACCTCGACCTCATCATTAGGATGGTCAGTCTTCTCATCAAGCTGAACCATGGTTTGAGTACTGGGCCGAAGCCTGAGCTAGACGCTTTTAGCCTTTTGTCTTCTAGTACGAGGTCGTGAAAAAGGAACAAACTCAGCATATACAAGACTAGCAAGGGTTTCCTACATAGGTGAATTAGGTTTTGAGACACCCTCATCAAGGTGGACAACATCAGGGTTTTCTTCTGTTGTGGGTGAGGTTGTTCTAGACTCGGGATGAAAATGTCGAGACCGTTTACGAATATTGAGGTGGGGATTGAGTACTTTGAAAACAAAGGTTTCCAGAGACTGGCTTCGTTATTTAAGTTGACCCAAGATTGACAATTTGATTATACTATGATGGTACAAACTACTCTTTGGATGCAGGGTATTCCTTTTGACCAAATTCAACATTTTTTCTAAGCTATGGCTGAAAAATAAAGGGAAATTCAAGCATCTATTATCAACAAAGTGGGCTAATAACCGAAGGTGACAAGACTTAAAAATGCTAAATTTACCTTCACATGTAACTAAGTGAATGATGATTGTCAACAACTTGATATACTCTGGATTTATCGAGCTGTGATGATAGCCTTTCACACTTGTTACATACTGAAACTTGGGCTTCAGTGTGAAATTGTGTGATGCTCATGAAATGAACCAATTTTTATGCCACCGTTCTCCCTCTCGAGGGAGCTTAGTAGCACGGGAAATTGACTCCTCAGTAGTTTGAAAGGAAAGGTGACATACTATGGCTGTCCTCCCATCAAATCCCATTGCGAACAACAATGAAATATCCTCGTCATAACCTTGCAACGAATGCAGGAAAGGGTTCCATCCGGCTTGAAAAAACACTTCCCTACACTCCCTAAACTCTGTCATTTGAAACAGATCCTGATAACTCTCAGGCTCGAATATGTTCGCCATGATGGAAACAGAGGAAGGAATACATGGTTTTCAAGAAAGGTGGCTAAAATGCTCCAGAATAATAACGGTTAGTGATGGCAATGGAATTGAGAAAGGTTCGAACAGTGTTGGTTTTAAAGCATGTCACATTCAACCTTCCAAACGATCATGTAACCAGCTCGGCATGCCTAAACGATCATTCCAGTATGGCAAATTTTCAGAGCGTGTGCCATCTAAAGAGCGTGATTTAACAAGTTTCTAATTTTTAGTTGGTTCAACCATGTCCAAAGAAAGCTTTGGATAGGTTGAATGTGTAACTTAATGCGAGTGTATAACCAAACTTATAACCATAACCTTAGTTCAACGAGGAGGGAGGCTTATTTGATAGCTTATGCATGCGAACATAAAAGGAGAATGATGAAGATGGCAGGGTCATGATAACCAAATGGTACTCGTCAGTTATTCGAAGGTCGTATCATATCCATATAGGAATGAAATAAGATCATATTAGATTTAATTCGTACAATCATTAATCGGCATTAGTCATAATATCATATAGATGTGATGCTAATGGAATGACTTGGCTTTTTACCCAATGAAATTAAGCCAACACTTAATCAAAGGTACGAAAATATCATAAAATTTTTATCTAGCTCATCATTCGGCCTTTTATTCACACTGATATATGACCCTTCATATGATCCTTCATACAACTTTTCATATGAAATAATTCTTTTAACATTCTTGCTTATTCATCCACAACTTTAAGGCCAACTTTGCTATCTGCATTATCATGCAAACACTTTATCATTTGGCAATGAGTCTTTTATAAGTAAAAATGAAGACAGACAATCAACTAATCCTCCCCCAAACCAAAGATATGGCATGTCCTCAAGCCATACAAGAAAACTATGTAATTTGCAAAAGAATTAAGAAAGTTCAGTCATCTTGTTGTAAGTTTGTAAAAGAGAAAAAGACTAACTAATAAAGGGAAAGGATTCAGATAGATATATTAAAAAAAAACAGTGCTCAAATGTATAGAGATATAAATGTATCATTGATGATGTGATGCATAGTACCATAGGGAAAACTAGTCACCCTTTCCTTGTTGTAGAGATATCTTGTCATCTCAAAAATTCTTTGAACTCACCTTCGAATTTGTGGAAATTTTCAGCTATGGGTGCCATTTCTAGGATAATAATATCCTAGATATTGATAAAAATAATACTGTCAGATCCAAGGTCAACTTACGGTTATTCTGTAATGACATCATAAACAATAGGCCTATGTAGATGTGTTTTGATATATATTATTGTTCTTTCAAATCATTTTCCTAGTGGTGCATTAACCAGATCTCTTTACCTGATATTTCCTTGCTGCCAGCAGGCCTATTCAGTTCCTCGACAGGTTTATCTTGGTACCATGCAAGCATAGCCCCGCTGCTAGCAAGCCTGTTCAGTACCCTAACGGGTTTACTTGCATTTATCAAACTTCCTTGTAAGTTATTACTTAGCATTGCCCTGCTACCAGTAGGCCTGTTTAGTACCCCAAAGGGTTTGCCTTGTATAAATATTTTGAATACAGGAAGTTGATTGGTACTAGAGCAGGCTAAGCCCTGCTAAACACATGAGTTAATTTTTTTTAAAGAAAATGGCCTTAACTATATATCATGTCAAAAGAGAATAACTTAAAGGTGTCCCTCAGCATTTCAGTCTATTTTATACAAGGTAATGTTCCCCACAAGCAGTAATTCCACTTACCCTCTAGTGCCCTCAAAGATAGTTAAGAGTCAAGTTTTGATAACAAGTGTAGATGAGCTAGTAGTCTCTAGGTATGAAAATGTTGAAGATCATGATAATTAAAATAAATCTTTTGAGCAATTGTTCAAATAATTAGGATCTGAATCAAAACACTTAGCATAACAAAATCATAAAATAATTGGTTTGAAAGTGATATACAAGAAAAGATTCAAGGTCTTATTAGAGCTCTTTACCTCATAAGCTGTTCAAAGAAATAGATGCTTCTTCAAAGCCATGTATTAGATGATTCATTTTATTCTTGAAAATATAGAAACGAGTCCTCTGGAAAGAAGTGATTAGAAGTGACTCTTTATTTATTCAAAGAGATATACACATATTTACATATATACAAGCAATGATAACCCACAATATTTTTTAAGATTAGGAGGAAGGGATTTTTGGAGGGAGTAGTCCAATAATTACCTCTATCTTGATAGGATCCATCTTGATCTTCTGGGGCAAAACATGATGCCCCATGAAAATATAACATGGAGAAATTTTTATTAATGGACATTCATGTTGGGGATGTTTGGTTTTACATTCTGGGAATACATTGCTTCTTGCTGCTCATTCGTCTTCCTGGTTTTTCATGTAGGTTTGATTTCTAGAGTGAGTGTACGTAGAAGGTTTCTTTCGAGGTGAGAATGGAGCATCCCATCGTTCTTTTTCAAAAGAGAACTTCCTCTAATCACTCATTCTTTTATTGGTTCTTATAGGAGTAGGGAATGCTACTATGGATATGTCAATTTGAGGGGTTACTAACACCAAAGAGGACTCCCACCTAGTTAAGTTCAGCTTCCTTACATCAAAATTTATATTATCGGACTTTGTTACTTAGTGGAAGGTTAAGAGGTTCCCTAGTTACTTTTTTAAATTTGATAAAAAATAGGGCCCTTAGGTCCTTTTGCTAGGATCTCTTTTCTTTCTATAAATCCCCCCCTTGTAAGAATCTCTTTATGGGTCTAGCAAAACTACTTCCTATAAGTGTGTTCTATATATATTTATATATTTTTTTCAATGCTTATTCAATGAGTTGGGGTTTTTATGTTTCCTATAAAATTTTATAAAAACTCAACAAAATTTTGCTATTTTATGCTACTATTATTACTGGATTTGGGGGCTCCTGTTATAACAGATGCACAGGTTCTTACCTCTCATCTTACTGCTCCCCTGTTACCAGCCTATTATACCTTATGAAAAAACTCCCCGGCAACGACGCCAAAAATGTTGGGCAAAATATTGTCTTGAATAATTTACCTAATATTTAATTATCAACCGGGGTTAGTAGGGTTAGAGTTGCTACAAAATATATGCAAAGGTAGAGAGTGTCGTGGTAATAAGCTAAAGATATTAAGTTGAACTTCTAAGGACCTAATGAAGTTAATGAAAACAAAAGTGACATCAAACTATTTATAAATGTTTGGATATAAACAATGTTATGACAAAAAAACTATTCTATCTAGAGAGATTGATTTTTAATGACCAAATAGAAACTATACATGCACCAACTAAATCATCTTAATTCCATTCTCCTTGATTATTCTGAGGGTGGGCATTTACTGTAATAGGAACTGGGGCAGGAGGGGTATCAAAATGGCTCTCAAAAGAAGTATAAAAGCTAAAGGGAATTAAGTCTAGTTTGATTTCTACAAAAATGTGCAAACTGAGAAATGTCCAGTTACAGGAAATAGTAAACATGATTGTTTATGTACAAGTGACTCCTATTTACAAAGTACTATATAAGGACATACATAGTTTATAAACAAACAGAAAACTCACAAGGATAATTTGAGTTCTATCTTATAGATCATTTTCACAATTGTATAATTTAAAAGAACAAATTATAAACACCTAATCCATTAATGCATGTAATTTAAAACTAAAGGAACAACTTGAATTAAAGGCTTAATTACAGATTAATAAGATGAGTTAATTTACATAATATCATTCCTATGCATAAGATAAAGGAAAGAGGAAGGAGAAATGAGTTTTAACAAGAAGTCTTAACAATCTTAGCTAAAGGTCTCTAAAAGAAACTATAAACATTATATAACCATTACTATTCAGATAGAATCAGAAACTAGAAAGATAATCTTTGAAACGAATTAAAAACACACAAGACTGAATGAGCGACTGTATAACAGGTGGAAATGGAGGTCTGGATAAAAGGTGGAACAGACTGTCTGTTTAACGAAAATGTTAAAACTTTAAAGAGACAGTAAATTTAAATGTTTTATTGAAGAGAAGCTACCCTATGCATGTACTACTATAATGTAAAACAGGAAGTAAATCTACTTTGATGACTGAATTCCATAGTAATACAACCTAAAATAATTTCATAATTCAAAACAAACTATTCTTAAGCAAATTCATGATAAAAATGGAATAAGAAAAACTAGATTATAATTAATCAAAGAAATTTAATCTATGAATTGAAAGACTTTGCAGAAAAAATTGAAAGCTATCTTAAACGCAACCGGTTTCTATTTAATAAAAAGAACCTACATGCTCAACATAAATTTAAATTTAAATCTATACTATAGAAAACATGAACGATTATAGAAATAAAACTAAACAACTCATGAACAAAATTATACTAATTGTAGAAGAAAGAAATAACAAAACCTATGCAAAAATTTAAAGACTTTGTTTGTCGTGGGGCCCTCCCAGCGAACAAAGTTATGCTTCTTCTAATCGAACACAATCATATACAGCACAAGAATACTTTCATTAGAATAAAAGGTGGCGTTACAGAGTTTTTCAAATTGAACTGATAAAAAGGGCAGAAACTCAGACTCTAGATTCTAAAACTTTTAGAATCTCTAAGAAGCTCATCCCTAAGTTGCAAAACAACTTATATATATACATCATTCAATGGAGGCGAGCAAGTCGACCCTTTAATGGTCGACTTCTCTTTAGGATAAGGAAATCACAGTGTCAAATAAGTGCATAACAACCAACAACTAATAGTCCCTCTTTTCTCGTAGACCGAGTTCCTTCAGGCACGCAATGTGGTTCATAACTTCAGTCCGAATCAAAGCCTATGTCGAGGTGTCATGCAGAAGTACTAGATGAGCACTTCTTCCAGAAGAAGAATAATGCTGAGATGTTGGTGTGTGGTGATGACAGTTTCTGGCTGTTTTCATGCTCTTAATACACAGAAACATGCTACCAAAAATGTGCGGTCTGTTTGATGATATGGACAGCAAGCTCAACACACTCTCCATATACTAAGATGAATGTGTGTCTGGATGTCAGCTTGTCAAAAAGACCATATAACCTGTAGAGAATAAGACACATGAATTAATATAGTAAATGCACCACGTATTATGCCAATTTTAACTATTGAAACCATAAAATGATGATAATAAATAGAATTGACATAAATCCTAATTTAGTCATACTTGAAGCTTGTAGAGGGAGCTGCATGGTGCAAAAGGCACTAAAAAGTAGAAAAACATATGTTAATATGTGAAGTATTGAACCCAAAAATAGTGACAAAATGGGGACCAACACTTAGATGTTGATTGGAAATTAATTGGATCTATCACATACACAGAGTCTACTTGATGATATTCTAAAATTTTCACCTACTAATGTAACACCCTTGGTTTAAATATCCCCAGCGAGTAAATGTAATTATACAGATTGATATGGATTCCAATGTGGTATAACTCATTGTATAAATTTTGCTTAAATGTTAATGAAAAAAATTCAATTGGATGTGGTAGAGGAAATAATTCTAAGAGATCAAGGGCTCATGTGTTCATCCATGAAAGTAAGAGGGGGTTTTATATATAGATTATCAAGCGTAGTTTATAACCTTGTTAACCCTGCTAATTTAGGTGAAATCCTGCCATATGTCTAAAATGACCAATTACCTACCTTCTTAATTGTTTTCCCTAATCATTGACTGCATGAGAAAGGTTGGTGGAGAAGGCCAATCCATAGAATTAAGGCAACATGGGTCGATTTCACCATGGGGGACTTTGTCAACTACAAATTGTCCTTATCCCACTCTTCCTCCCTTACCTAGTAAATGATGGAAAATTCAAGAAGCACACACTCCAATGAAGAAGGGAGGATATGTGAGTAACGATCTGGCTTGGGGTGGGGAGAGGGAAGCACACAGGTATAAGTGGAGGAAGCCATTGTTGGTGGAAGGAAGGAGTCATGGGTTGGACATAAATCACATCCAAAACTAGAATTGAATCCATTCTAGTTGGACTGGTGTGCAATGATAGTTGGGATGGTGTGAAGCTAGGGTGCCCAAGCCAAGTTATACACCCTTTATGCTATTGTGATCTTGCCCCTTTTTCCTTTGGTCGAACCAATGAAATGGAAATTGAGCATGAAATTGAATTGGTGAAGCTCTAAGCACATGGGATAGTGATGGTTATCATGGTTGTGTTAGTAGAGAAAATCCAAGAAAATGAATTACAGATATTGACATGGATTTGGGTGAAAACCAGTAAATCTTGATTGTCAAATGCAAGATTATAGAGAACATCGAACCTTGAGAGATGGTCATGGGTGAACACATGAGTCTCAGCTCGGGGGTGGTGTTCTGCTGAAAGATTTATGAGTAGAAATACCTAAGGTTGGCTGGAGTGTGGTTGCCACGAAGCCAGTTCTTAGGAAATTAAATCCTCAAATAAGTGTATGACCTTGTTGACAAATTATAAGTATAATTGAATATTTATGGATTATTACAGAGTTACATGCGCATTGTCTTGCATGAATTTTTATGTCATGAAGTTTAGGTATTGGAAAACTATATATTCTATTGGATGAGAACTTGTGTATATGATTGGAATATGAGGAATGGTATGTACATTTATGTGGTTAAGTGTTTAGTCCGCCTTACATGGACATTGGCAAAATGACCAATAGGTTCCAAATGATATTATTTTGTTTTCCTGTTGATTGAGCTATGCCTTAAATGTGCTCTAGAAGCTATACCAAAGGTTATAAAGGATGTAAAGAGTCCTCAAGAGAAGGGGAAGTAAGCATATGTGTTATTTCATGTTTTTGTTCTTCCTTGTTAAATAAGAGGGGACTGTTGTCATGAAATGGATCTATGTCTGATTGTAACTATGTTTTGGTCTTGTTAATGACTACAATTTAATACTATGATATATTGGGGGTTCTCCCTTGTGTTGTTATCAACCCTATGAATAAGTCGGTTGGGATTGTGTGATTTCAATCAATAGAGGGGAGCCCGTGTTTTAATTATTCAACATTTGGTGAATCATCTTATCTTCCTGATTTATTTTTATTATGTTTTTGTGGTCAAAGTAGAGCATATGGATGCATGCTCCATGGGAAAGATTTGTGTTCCAATTCATGATGGAAATCCTTAGTTTTCTACCTGGATAGACCATGAAATATCTCATGCCTTAATCATTTAATAAAATGGCTAGATTTCCACATGAAACCAGAGTAGTCGTGACCATTGATTATTAATCCGATGAGTGGTCTCGTTTTTCAATTTCAGTCTAGATATGATGATGTGGAATCCTGAATTATGACGTGTCGACATTGGGAATTGAAAGTCGGGAGTGTAAATGTTCATTCCATGTATGTTGGTGCTTACTCTTGACTTCTGATGTGACAACGTTGGGAATTAGAAGTCAGAAGTGGTTTGTGTGTTTTTTTCCATGGTGAGACGAATCTCGATTGATGACATTGAAAGTCTAAAGTCGGGAGGGAATTTGTAATGTTGGTTTCGATGTGTTGACTCCTAACTATTGAAGTCAGAAAGGGTGGAGTTGGCATGGAAAAGTTGGGATTGACATTTTAGATTGGAAAGGTGGATATATTTTAAGCCATCAAAACTCTTTTAAAAGTTAATTAATGTCGTTAATTGGATGATTAATGGTTTTTAATTGATGATTAATTATTGTTTAAATTTGTAAGTTGATTTTCAATCTATTGTTTTGCAAGCTTTGAGTTAATTGTAACTCCTCATAACTGTAATTATTGTTTTGGATTATTCGTTTAAGAAATTTTGGAGCCCATATCAGATCTCCATGGTTGTTATTGGCTAATGATAGTTTTCATGTGGTTGTGTAGCATCAGGGTGGATTATAGTGTGGTATTAGGAATCAGTGGTTGTTCTTAGTCATCAATGGTTTTCATGTGGCCGTTTAGCACTGGGGTGTGTTACAATGTGGTATCAGAGCTAAGGTTCAAACTTTATCGTTAAGGAATTGTTTGTTGGATGATTGTATGCTTTTGAACTATTAATTTATTTAAAATTACTGTGTGAAACATGGTATGCAAATAATTTAAATACAATTATGCATATGAATTTTAATGTGGAATAAAAAATATGATTAAACCCTCATATTTTTAGCGCAATACCATTTCTTAGACCTTTACAGTTGCCAGTTTATAGAATAGTGGGAAGGTAGAATTGCAAGGATGGTTGAGAGCCATGATATTTCTTAGTTTGTAGAATAAGTGAGAAAGGGTGACCACAGGACAAAATCCAATGGCTAACAACATAAATGGAACCCAAATAAGTATTCTGGACATTGAAATACATTCATGTTGCAAATGTAAGACTCCTTCAGTATATTGAGCAACATAATCAGAAAAACCAACAGATGATGCAAAAATTGATGAAAATAAAAAATAAGGTACAACAAGTACCTAATGTGGTATGAAGGGAAGGTGAAGAATCCCGGGACAAGGAATTTTCTGATATGTATCAGCATTCCAAGGACATGGAGGCAAGAAAAAGGAGGGAACAATCTCGACACTATTAAGTAGGAAGTCATTATGGGGATGAGGAGCATAAAGGTCAGTATGATTACTACCCTACCATACTTGAGAAGATAAAGAGAGTCAGGAATACATTTGAAGGTGAGATAAGAAAACTCAAGCCTCCTATCTTTCATGGAGAAAATCCTAGGGAAGTCACAGAGCTTTGGATTTTAGAGTTGAGGAAGTATTTGTAGTTGAATGATTATTTAGACAACCAAGAAGCTAGGGAAATACCCTCTAGGGAAATACCTACTAATGATGGTAGAAAGTAAAACAAATATAACATTTGAATGAAAATAAAATTTCTTGGAGAAGATTCCCAAGGTATTTTAAGCTACATGTGATCAGTAAGCTTCCCAATCATAGACTGGTGCAACTAGATACATGAATAAAAGGAAAAATCACATCTATGGTTAAAGACTGTTCATTTACAATGAATTAATTTCAGACCAAGTTTGATTTATATGTAATTCATCTAGGTTCATATGAGGTCTCGCGTGGAATGGATTGGATGGAGTCAAATCATGTGATTATGGACTACCAAAGAAAAATCATGACGTGCATGGATGAGGAGGGTAAATTATGTAAGTGACAGGGATTCCTAGATTGATTTCAATAAGGAAAATATCAACTATGCAGTTGAAGAAGTATATCAGGAATGGTTGCCATATTTATGTCATTGGCGTTGAGGAATTAGCAGTAGAGTTAGAGTTATGCGTAGAGGAAATTTGGTAATCAACGAGTTTGAGGATGTGTTCAAAGAGGTTCCTAGGTTGTAGACAAAGGGTGAAATTGATTTCACAATAGACTTGGTACTTGGAGTGGTTACCATGTTTAAACCCCCTTACAGGATGATAACCCTACAACTGAAGGAATAACACATTCAATTGGAAGAATTGCTTGAAAAGGGATACATATTCCCAAGTATTTCACACTAGGTAGCTCCAACGCTATTTGTGAGGAAAAAGGATGGCACAATGAGACTTTGTGTGTATTACTGTTAATTAAATAAAGCCACAATCAAGGAAAACCATCCATTTCCAAGGATTGACGACCTCTTTAATCAACTAAGAGGGGCCAAGGTGTTTTCAAAGATTGATTTGAGATATGGGTACTGCCAAGTGTGCATAAAGGATGAAGACATCAACAAGACTACTTTCAGGACTAGATATGTGAACTATAAATACACCATTGTACCCTCTGGGTTAAAAAATCCCCCAACTACTTTTATGTGCTTGATGAATGGTGTGTTCAAAGAGTTCTTGGAAAAATTCATCATAGTATTCTTAGATGAAATTTTGGTTTATTCCAAGTTTGAAGAAGAGCACGAGGAGCATCTCAGGATTACTCTGTAGATTCTAGGGAGAGCTAGTTGTATGCTAAGTTTATAAAGTGTTCCTTATATTAGAATTATATGCCATATTTGGGTCACATCATCTTGGAGGAAGGTGTAGCAGTAGACCCTGCCAAAATAAAATAAATTCAAGAATGGACTACTCCTAGGAATGTGACATAGGTCAGATCATTCATGGGACTGGTAGGGTATTATAGAATATTTATAGAGTCATTTTTCAGATCACAAATCTAATTACCTCATTACAAAATAATAATGTGAGATTCATTTGGAGTCAAAAGTGTGAAGAAATCTTCAGACTCTTGAAAGAGTTGCTCACTTATGCTCCAGTGTTTAAACTTCTATATCTAGACAAGGAGTATGTGATGTGTACCGATCCATCATTGGAAGGAATCAGTGGGGTTTTGATACAATATAGGCATGTGATTTGCTATGAATCACAGAATTTGAAATACCATGAGAAGAACTATGTTACTCATTACTTGGATTTATCTTCCATAGTTCATGCACTTTGAATGTGGAGGCATTATCTCTTAGTGAGCCAATTCAAATTAAGGACCAATCATGGACGCCTTAAGTAATTATTTAAACAACCTTAGTTGAATTCAAGATGAGATACATGGGTTGAGTTCTTCAGTGATTCTTGAGTGATTTCAATTTTGACATCAAATATATAAAAGACAAGGAGAACTGTGTGGTTAATGCACTCAATAGAATAAATGAACTAATGCAAATTTCAGCCATTAGTGACTGGAAATCATATCTGAAATTCAAGTTGTATGAAGAATTGAAGGTATATAATCACTATCTACAAGCTATGGAAGCATTACAGCTAGGCCATAGATCATTGAAATTTTCCAATTATACATTGAACGAGGATGGAATTCTTAAATTCAAAGGCATAATTTATGTATGAGCTGAAGGTGGCTTAAAGAAAATTATACTGCAAGAGATACATAACGTTCCTTATGTATGTCACCTTGGTTACCTAAAGACTTTAACAACTCTTAAGGAATAATATTATTTTCCAGGAATGAAGAAAGAGGTGGCCGGGTACATTGCTCAATTTTAGGAATGTCAAAGAGTAAAAGAAAAATATAAACATCTTGTTGGTCTACTGCATCCATTTCCCATACCATAATGGAAGTGGGATGTAGTGACCATTGATTTCATTGCTAAATTTTCAAGGACACATAAGCAACATGATTCCATTATGGTAGTGGTGGACAAGTTGACAAAGTCATCCCACTTTGTACTTATACAATCCATTTTTAAAGCAGTTAAGGTTGTAGAATTACACATGAAGGAAATTGCCCAGTTGCATGGAATTCCTAAGGCCATAATAGTTTATGATCAGGACCCAAAGTTTACTTTGAACTTTTGGAGAGGTTTGTTCAAATATTTTGGAACTAAGATTAACTTGAGTACAACATATCATCCACAAAAATATGGGAAGACTCAGTGGGTAAATAAAGTCATAGAGGACATACTCTGAATGTACGTAATGGACAAGCCTAGTAAACGGGAAGACTATTTATATTAAGTAGAGTTTTCTTATAATAATGGTTACCAGACCTCTTTGAAGATGATTCCATTTGAATCACTTTATGAAAGAAAGTGTAGTGTCCTCGTGAATTGGGAAAAGCATTTGGATAGAGTAATTGTAGGGACAAATATGCTTCAAGAGATGGAACAACAAGTAACCAAGATAAATTAGAATTTGAAGGTTTCCCAGGTCATGCAGAAGATTTATGCATACAAGAATACAATTCATAGAGAATTCCAAGTGTGGGATAGAGTATTCTTGAAGGTTAAAGGTACGAAAAGTTCATTGTGAATGGGTAACTACAAGAAGTTTCCTGCTAGATTTTGTGGACCATTTGAAATCATGAGTAGAGTCATACCAGTGGCCTATGAACTAGCTTTTCCACCTGCAATTAAAATACATAATGTTTTTCATGTTTCCTTATTAAAAAATTATATTCATGATCCTAATCATATACTTGATTGGTTTGTGATACAGGTGGAACCCAAAGGGGAAATCCAAGTTCATTCAATCTACATATTGGACCAAAGAACCAAGAATCTCAGAAACAGGGCCATGGGGCAGGTAAAAGTTCAATTGACCTCTTACAAACCTAAAGAAGCGACTTTGGAACTAGAAGATAAGATGCGGGAAGAGTATCCCCATCTATTTTGAAGGCCATATTATGTAAATAAATTTCAAAATATTTTTTTTTTAAATATTGAACATTGTAAAGGCCGAGGACGATATATATTTTAAGGGGGAGGGGAATATAACACCATTGGTTTAAAAATACCCATCTAGTAAATGTAATTATATAGATGGTTATGGGTGCCCATATGGTAGAAATCATTGTATATATTTTCCTTAAATGTTAATGCAAAAACTTCAACTGGCTGTGTCTAAATCCATAATGCTAAAAGATCAGGGACTCTTCTGTTCACCCATGACAATGAGAGGGGGTTTTGTATATAACATGTCAAGCCAAGTTTATAACCTTGTTTTAACCCTACTGAGTTAGGATAAATCCATCCATATGTCTAAAATGACCAATTACCTACCTTCTTAATTGTTTTCCCCAATCATTGAATGCATGAAGAAGGTTGGCAGAGAAGGACAATCCATATAATTAAGGCATCATGGGCCGATTTCAACAGGGGGACGTTGTTAGCTACAAATATTCCTTATCCCACTCTTTCTCCCTTACCTAGTGCTGAGAGAAATGTAACTTCAGAAGATATTCTATTGTACTTTTATTGTATTCCTCCTTCAGAGATGTTATTCCTCTGCCCGGAGATGTCCTTGATGTAATTGGTCATGTAAAAGTCATGAGGTAAAACCTCCATTTTAATTCAGGGAAACAGTACCCAAAAAAGTATTTTATAAACCTTATTTTGAGTTTTTCTAGGTATGTTGTCCCTAATTAGAGAACCTGGCCAACCTAGTTAGGTAATTGGATCATTCACCTGATGAATAGATAGGAAAGGAGCCTCCATCATTGGACACACTTCTCACTCAAGCATTGCGCAAGAGAGAGAGAGAGAGAGAGGAATTCTAATGTGGAAAAAGGAATATTGTATTTTTATTCTTGGGGTCTTACATTTTACTTGATCTAATTCTATATCGAGGAAGTTTTCTTGGGTTTTCTCCCCTGTGAGGGTTTCCTAGGATAAATCTTTGTGTTCTTTTGTGTGGATGTTCTTGTCTTTATTTCAGTGATCCTTTGCATATGGTTATGATGTTATGATAATAAATGTTTTAATATCTTTTATAACCATACAAATTACAACATGGTATCAGATCCATCCTAAAAAATACTTTGTGCAGCGGAAACACTGCTACACCTGCAACTACTAGAGATTAGGGTTTCATGCTTGAAAACCATAGAAGGAAAAATATAGTCATCTTGGAATTTTCTCTATAACTCGAGTTTGTTAAATTATAAAAAGTTGAAACTTGGACATGTCGAAGGTGAAATATTTCTATACCTTGTGTGGGAGTTTCAACCTTATATTCTCTATACTTTAAGAGATATGATCCCTCAAAATCAGGGTTCTTTCCTCTTTTAGAATCCAGTCTTAAGCATGTGACCTTGGGAGAATCGCTATATCTCAGGATAGGAAGATAAAACTAAAATTTTTAAAGATGTTGTAGATATGGATTGTACTTTAGTTTCTGTGGTGGGAGTTTTAGACCCCAAAGTTGAAACAATGACACGTAGCATTTCATACAAGTTCACTATACTGAACCAGTCCCCAAACAGGTCACCTTGGGAAACTTAGAATCAGTTCCACTTGGTGAATCAAATCCTACTATAACCTATGGAGTTGGAAATAAGACAGATTGTGATATCTCAATCTGAATTTTCAGACCTTGAGGATAAGGAATTTCAGATATACAACAAAATCAATATCAAACAATTTCACAAAAGAAATTGAAGAAACTAAGGATTCCTGTTCTAGGAACTTTCCTCCACCGATTAGTTGAAAATGAAGGACCATCCAATTATCCCTGGGAGGGAGCATATTTTTATGGAGAGAGTTTCTAATTCTATGGATTTTAAGTTTTTGACCTAACACTACTACCAGGAAAACTAGGGTATCGAATATTTTGCAATTCTATCCACAGTTCTGAGAAAAGGAGTATGTTGCTCAACTCGCCTTGAGGAGGCTCATCTAAAAGTTATATAAGTTGAAAAATTAGGGTTTCTATGTCAAACCCTAGGTCCACCAGAAGCAATATTCTAGAAAAGCATTGAAGCAAGCAGCTAGGTGAAGCAATCTCATTGGTAAGTTCTATTATCTCTATTTCCATTTAAGGTTCTCATTTTTATCATGATGACAAATAGTACCAAGCTTGAGGACAAGATTGAAGGAGTCGAAAAATTATGGGAATGGAAGTATAGAATGCTTCTAATATAGAAGAACATGACATGGAATACCATGCCAAAGGAGAAGCTGCAGATCCATATGGAGATGAAGACAAAGCAAAGCAAAAGAAATAAATGGTCAAATCCAAGAAGATTATTTTATTTTCATCTCCATTGGATCTCACATGTATCATCCTTGATGACTCCCAAGGAGATGTTCGATGCACTTACCAAATTGTACGAAGGAAAGAATATCAACATGAAGATGACCTTAATTACTTAGCTCAAGGGTATGAATATGAATATGTCAAAAAGTATTCAATCTTACTTCACAAGGGTCCCTCAGATCAAGAAGCAACTGGAAGCCATTGAAGACAATGTCGAAGAAGTAGAGGTTGAGATGAAAATATTGAATGGTATCCCAAGATCATGGGAATATTTCATTCAAGGGATTTATTCTAGAAGGAAGCTCACCTATGGAGGAATGCATGTAATAAGAATCTCACTTGATAGCAAAAGAAGAAAATAAGGACGAGACTTGTTCTGAAGAAAAAGTGATGACGATTCAACCATAACACTCAAAGAAGATTCACTCCAACAAAAACGAAGCAGAACTTGAAGCTCCTAGGGTCAGATACATCATGATGGAAGAAAGATATTTAGAATAATATGAGAATCATGATATGACCAAGTCACAAAGAGCGGTAGATCCACCTCAAAAGATGAACACATATAAGAGAAGAACAGCTTGGGCATGGGAGACCATCCAGGATGAAGAAAAGCATGGTGATCTAAACAAGACTTCCAGAGAAAGTAAGAGGCCTCAGAAACACTCCAGTTATATGGAACTATTGTGTGACATGATTGATATAGATCCTTCCAGCCGTGAAGAAGCAGTCGAGAAGAAAGAAGGGAAGGAGGCTATGATCAAAGAGTACCAGTTGATCATGGAGAATGATGTCTATGATGCGGTTCTGGTACCTGAATGGAATTTCATGGTGTCTTCCATGTGGATCTAAAAGATCAACAATGCATAAGATCGAAACATAGATAAATACAAAGAAATTTTCGTGGTTTCTATCAGAGAGAGGGAGTCGATTATGGAAAAAAAATTCTCTTATGATTAGACACATTTCTTTAGTTACACTAGACATATGGTGTAATTGAAGTAGAAGGGTATTTCAAGCAACCTCCAGGACTCATGACTCTCTACAAAGAACCACATATGCATAGAAGTATTTTTACAGGCTCAAAAGGAACCTATGGGATAGCACATACAATTACATGAGGAACTTGAGATCACCTAGAGTGATGGATACCTCAACCTTTGCTACAAGGTTGAATATGGAATCCTATAGAGGATAAGAATCTCATAGATGGGTCTAAGAGGAACATTCAACAAAGTTCGATACGGAGGATATTGATATCCAAGAACCTTGAGAGATGACATAAATGGGCACACATAAGTTCAAGCAATAGAGGAGGATACCCATCAATCCAATACAGAATGTCCAGATGCTACAAGGTTAAATATGGAATCCTACGGAGGATAAGAATCTCATAGATGGGTCTAAGAGGAACATTCAACAAAGTTCTATATGGAGGATATTGATATCCAATAACCTTGAGAGATGACATAAATGGGAACACATAAGTTCAAGTAGTAGAGGAGGATAGCT
Organism: Pseudotsuga menziesii; assembly: GCA_001517045.1. Classification (NCBI taxonomy): domain Eukaryota; kingdom Viridiplantae; phylum Streptophyta; class Pinopsida; order Pinales; family Pinaceae; genus Pseudotsuga; species Pseudotsuga menziesii. The sequence continues at coordinate 177,973 of LPNX011222415.1, forward strand.
ATCAATCCAATATAGAATGTCTAGATGAAAAAAGTACAAGATGAAGAGGGAGTGCGGTGCTCTGCTTCAAAGGGAGTGAATATAGTAGATCTTAGAGTTCAAGAATATTGACATGATGCTTGGGATTAGAGGTTTGGTAGAATGAAGAGAATATTTTCTTTAGATAAGGAAAATATGCAGTTGAAATATTGAAGAGGTTCAAGATAATGAGGATATAGCTACACCGATGACATCGATATTGAAGTTGCGGTGTGATCCTACTTCAGAAATAGTTGTTGTCACACTCTATAGGAAAAATATTGGTTCGTTGAGGTACTTGACGAACATGAGGCCGAATATTTTTCTTTGCAATGAATACTTTGATCCAGTACATGGTGGAGCCGATATATGTTCACATGGTTTTGGAAAACCATGTGGTGAGGTGCCTGAAGAATACAATTGAGTATGGCCTTGAATATGAGAGAGATCATAGGATTTTCCTTCAGGGATATTTGATGACTTCGATTGGGTTGAAAGTGCTACAAATAGAAAGAGTACTCCAGGATGTTGAAAAAAGTGAACAAATGTTACTCTTAGTACAAATAGAGCTAAAGATGGTGAAACTAATAAGAAACCAAGGGAATATTCTCAAGAAATGAGGAACATGTACCTTGATCAAGAATAATTCCACCAATGAAGACAAAGATCCTGCTCTTATCCATTTCAGCATCGAATATGAATGGATGCATTTGTAGGACACACATATTCAACATTACTACATATTCCTATGTGATCCATGGTGTAGAATACTTGCTCGGTATTTTCGATCAGGAGCAAGATAGGCCCAGGTTCTCATAATCAAATGATTAAGTAGAGCATGTTGTAAGAGACTCCAGTAATTCATGCAAGGAGACAAAGATCAAGAGGGAGTCTACTTAACAAATAAAGATAAGTATTTGAATTGTTGCTTCCTATATATCTAGTTGCTTAAATATTTTTCAGTTGTGTACATAGATATGTTCCTATATTTAAGAAGTGTATTATGCATGTAAGAGTATTTTCATTTATGAGCAGTTTAATACTAATATGTATGTGATGGATAAGTGGCCTATGGTGTTGTACAACATTCCATTGCTACTTACATAGAATGATACCTCTTTGCTAACATGTTGGGAATAATGCACACTCTTAATAATGTCCTGTTTGAGATGGAAGTCATCTAGAAAGTTACCATATGTATATGGGATATGCATGAATATTGTATTGGTTGAACTAGTTGCATGACTATGCATAAGAGTTTTCCATTATGAATATGTTTTCAAGATTATGAAATGTTTCTAAACATGTGATTTTATTTGACTTGTAGGAAGGATCGTATACAATAACCTACAATATAAGAATGATGAAGTTGCGTATGTACAAGACAAGAATGATGAAGTTGAAGATGTACAAGAGAAGAATGATGAAGAACAAGTTGTTGATGTGTTTATTGAGTCTCCATCTCATGTAAAGTTTGAATACTTTCAAGACAAGATTGGTGTATTTCGTAAGGATCTCCCTCGAAAGAGGGAGTGATGATGTCAATGTGGCGGTGGTGCTTGTTGCAGTGGTGTGAAAGGTCAGTCTACGATTGGTATGTTATCCTGATAAGGTCTGGTTGATCCTATTGGGATTGGTATATCAATACTGACAAGGCATGGTTGATCCTAGGGGATTAATATGTCTGGATAGGCTTGTTTGGCCCAAAAGGGTTAGTAAGTTAGACAAGGCTTGTTTGGTCTCCAAGTAGATTGATATGTATAGATAGGTTTTTTTGGTCTGAAAGGATTAGTAGTCCAGAAAAGATCAGTTGGGTATACTAGTGTGCCCACTGCGATGCTTCTTCAGATGGTTCCAACACTACATGTTAATGATGTGGTTGTGGTTCCAAAACTTTGTGTCGATGATGTGGTTGTGGTTCCAACACTCTGTGCCGATGATGTGGTTCAGATTACAACACTTTGTGCTGATGATGTGGTTGTGATTCCATCACTTTGTGCTGATGATGTTGATGTGGTTGTGGTCCTAGCACTTTGTGATGGTGATAATGATGTGGTTGTAGTCCCAACACTTTATGCTGATGATACTAATGTGGTTGTGGTCCCAACACTTTGTGTTGTTTATGATGTTGTATTAGAATTTTACGCTAGTGATGATAATGTTGTTCCAAAATCTCTATGTTGATGATGCAAATGATGATATAGCATTTATTTGTTGATGATGTTGTTTTTAGCACTAACATTCTATTGATGTTATTGATGTTCTCGTATTCACGTATTGATGCTATTGCAGATGATGATGATGATGATGTCCCAGTATTCACATACTGATGATATTGCAGATGATGATGATGTCCTAGTATTCACATACTGATGATGTTGAAGATGATGATGATGTCATAGTATACACATATTGATGTTGCAGATGATGATGATGTCCCAATATTCACATACTGATGTTGTTGATGATGATTATGTTCTAGCCTTCACATACTGATGTTGTATATTATGATGATGTTCCATTATTCACATACTGATGTTGCAGATGATGATGATGTCTCAGTATTCACATAATTATGTTGTAGATGTTGATGATGTTCTACAATGATCATACTCCATGATGATGATGTTCCACGATGAATATGTTCTATGATGATGATGTTCCATGATGATGATGCTACGTGATGATGATGTTACATGATGATGATGATCCATGATGATGATGTTACACAGTGATGGTGTTTCATGATGATGATGTTCGAAGATGATAGTGTTTCGTGATGATGATGTTCCATAATGATGATGTTACACGATGATGATGTTCAGTGATGACGATGTCAACAAATATGAATTTTTGTGATGAAGATGATGCTTATGATGTTGCTGTTCCAAAACTTACTATGACATATACATTCACCAATCACTTGTACAGTTGTTGCTGTGGTTGTTGCTAATGATGTAGAATACCTTCCTTGTTAAGAGGGAGTGTTGAAAGAAATGTAACTTCGCAAGGTATTCTATTGTACTTTTATTGTATTCCTTCTTCGGATATGTTATTCCTCCACTCGAAGATGTCCTTGATGTAATTAGTCATGTAAAAGTCATGAGGTAAAACCTTCGTTGTAAGTCGGGGCAATAGTACCCATAAAAGTATTTTATAAATATTATTTTGAGTCTTCCTAGGTAGGTCATCCCTAATTAGAGAACCTAGCAGACCTAGTGTTGCAGCTGCAACCGTTCTCCCCAAATTTCTTAAATTTTGGGCCCCTCCTCATGATTTAGCGTTGTTTTTAATCGTTGGATCCTTTGAACCTTTTGGTCGTGCTTTAAGTTTGGATAGGTTTGATGATTATAAATAATCTGGCTTAATTTTCGCTCGTGTGTGGAATTGTTGTAAAACTCAGTTTTTAAAGTTTGTTTTTGATGAGTTTAATGTGGATGAGGTTTTTGTCATTTGCAAAACGCTTTTTCAGAGGTGAAATAGTTCAATCACTGCCAGGTTTGAAGTTTTCGTCGCTTAGATCGGAGGTTGTTGTCCTGGTTTGCTCCCGCCGTTGCGGCTCTCAAAGTAGTTAAGCCTTCGAAGTAAAGCACTTCGCCCTTCGATATGCGTTGCATGGCTATAACCTTTCTTCTTTCGCTGTTGCGGCTCCCAAATCGACTAAGCACCTGAAGTCTAAAACGCTCCACCAGCCGATGCATCAGTCTTTTAGTCGCTTGCCCGTAAGTTTTCTTCTTCCATCGTTGTGGCTCCCAAAGTGATTAAGCTTTCGAAGTGTAAAACCTTCCGACTTCTAATGGAGATTTTTCCCGCCCGCGGGTCGCGTATCCTTAACCTTTCCTTTTCTGCCGTTGCAGCTGGGAAATTCATTTAGCTTCTGATGTAAAACCTTCCGACTTCCGATTGGTTTTTTCCTTTTCCCGCCTGCAGCTCAGGTCTTAACTTTTCCGTCTCTCAGCGTTGATGTTTTCTCCTGAGCCCATAGGTGGACGAGACAGTGGCGCACTGGGCCATCTCTTGTGGATTAGCCATTAGTTGGTTTAATCTGACGTTTGTTTAGAATACAATCCCGGTCAATGATGTATATCGTTTGATTGCAGGTGGTTTCCGGAGAACGGTCAAACTACTGCGGTGCGAAGGGAGATGGGTAATTTGGTAAAAGCAGAGCCGAAACCTCAGGATCACAAGCAGGAAAAACGAAGGAAAAGACAAAGTGAATGGTGACAAAGGAACAGACTTGAAAATATCTGTCAGTTACTCATTAGATCATGAAGGTGCACAGAAAATAAAATGGGAAGATGAAGTGTTTTGAAGGACCGGAAGGTCATACGTTTGAGGGGGGGGGGAAGCCCAAGCGGTCGGCGGTGGTAGTTTAAAATTTTGAAAGTAGAACTTAGAAAGAGCTTTTTCCCTGGAAAAACTTGTAACTTAATGCTTGTAAGAGGAACTATTTCGTTTTACAACCAAAGACTACAAATTTTGCCTGTTGGAGGAAGTACTATGTGGAATATGTCAATGTGATTAAATGAGCAATGTTGAATGTGAACTATTTCCTTTTCAGCTGTGCCTCATTAGCTGTAAGAGTGTTCTAATTTCTTGAACCTATGTTCTTGTCTGAATGTTCTTCGGTACCTTTATGATGTCATTTCCACTATGAGTAATGAAAATTTTAACTGTTGATGAGCTATCTTATCATATATACTTTTATTCATGTTTATATGTTTGGTTATAAGAACAGCTATCTATGATTTGCCATAACACATGAACAAGGGTGCATTACTCATGAATGAATACCCAGCTCTCTAGAGATAGTTTAGTTAGTATTTATTTTCTTGCATGATTTGGATACTTGTGAGTCTAAGACGAGAGGTAAGAACCTGTGCATCACATTGTGACTACTCTTTGCATCTTTATCACCCTGCATTGCTAATTAGGCACGTGCATATCATACTTTAAGTCAAAAAATACAAAAATACACGGTGGAGCGGGCCACAACCGATAAAACCTTTGTTTTTGTTACTTTGACCTACGGTAGCCGAACTGCAAACCGGACGGATTCCCCATACAAAATAGTCACGGGATAGTTGGGAACGTTGACTGGGGAGAATCCCTTGCTGTTGTTTCCTACGAATTTCCAGGCCTCAACAGTTCTGGCGCTAGAAGGAGGGCCTCCAGTGCATGGATGGCCGAGGAAACCCGTTTTCTCGAGATTATTCCACCGGTAACAGTTTTGAAAGCAGTGGACTTCATAATCCAATTCCGGAAGAAAGGAATAGAGAACATCTATATTCTGTTGGCAACGAGGTTGTTAATGACCTGAGAAGACACACCAGGGCATATGTAAAGAAGATTGGAGGATTGCCAATTATCCCTGAATTTCCTAGAAGAGAATATAAAAAGAAAGATCATCCTACAGTAGAAGACTCAGTGCTGGTTGGAGACTGGGAAGAACTTGTAGAAACAGCCTTACAGGAAGTTGTACTACCTTTGAGTCAAGAAGGTCTAGATACCCCTCACAGTTCTCCTGCTCACACTCCTATTGGCTCACCTCCTCACTCTCCACCCAGACTCATGGCAGGAGTAAATGCTAATCCACCACCCAACCCACCTAATCCACCACCTGCCTAGAGAGCCAAATCACCTTTAAATCTAAAGCCTCCACTACATGATTTACCTCAATCCTTTGAAAATATGCTGCCCAAATTCGACCCAAATGAGAAGATATTAGTAGATGATCACCTGCAAATTTTTAATTGGCTATAGAAGGGTTGAGGGCTGGGGAGCATGAGGATGTAGTTTGCAGACTATTTCCGCATACCCTGAAAGGAGCTGCAGCATCATGGTATTTTCGGTTGCCTGCTAACTCTATCCCTGATTGGGATACCTTCGAGAGAATTTTCAGGAGTAAGTATGCGATTCAAAAGACTCATGCAGCCCTCATGAAAGGACTATGCGCCTTGAAGAAAGAGAGAAAGGAGAAAGTGCACAATTTCAATCAAAGGTTCGCAGCATATCTCAAAAAAATTTCTGAAGCTGATAGACCTTCAGACAAGGTACTGATTGAGTATTATACTTCATCTTTAGGCCCTGATTTGGCCATGTTTGCCAAAGGTAGGGCCAAGCCTACTTTGACGGAAACCTATGAAGAGGCAGAAGTAGTGGAGGCTGAAAGAGAAAGTATCGAAGATTATCCCAAACAGTCAGGAGAGAAAAGTGGGGGAAGGAAAGCCTTATTGTTTACTAAGCCTAAGGAAGAGAAATCACCAGATTATGAAAGTATGGCCAAAATTATGCAGAAGCTTTCTAATAAAATCATAGACTTGGAGAAAGAAAAGGAAGCACAAAAGTTCTATAAGCCTTATTATAAGAAAAGAGAGGATAACAATCAGTCTCAACCTCCTCCACACAATTCTGCATCTATGAATTTAACAGAGGTAGGCATGGACAATTTTTGCACTTTTCACCAACAACCACACTCTGAAAAGAATTGTCCTCAATGGATAAACTCGGTGACGTTGGTCATGAATCAATTGTTGGATTCTAGATTAACAGAAGAGGGAGATGAAGAAAGAAAAGAGAATACTACTTCAACGATTTTTACAAGAAGAGGAAACCATGGTTCTGTGGGATTCTATTTCATTATTTGATACCGAAGAGGAAAAGAATCAGGGGTACAAGGACGTCATGGAAACCAATGTAGCAACAAGAAGCCAGGGGTCAGTTAAAGAAGACAGTCTCATACTCCCAAAGATCAAGAGACTTCAGTGAAATGTTAAGAAATTTCAAAATAAATCCTTAGCTGATAAAATTCCAGAATTCACTATTACCAGCCAAGATCCTAAGCATAATAATACATTGGCCAAGCCAAATGAAGAAAAGATGAATGCTGATAAACCTCATCCCATTGAACAGCAGATGGATTATGACATCGTGGAAGATATTAAGAAGGCAAGGGCAAATGTTTCATTATTTGAAATGTGTAAAGTGCCGCAGCAAAAAGAAAGACTATTGAAAGCACTTGAAGCATTGGACGAGAATCTGCCCACTGTCAATCAGCCTTAGGAAGAAGAAGAAATCAGAGAAACTAGCATTGGAGGTAAGTCTAAGAGTAAACAACCACCTTTCCTCCTCACTTTTGAAATTTTCAATCACAACGTACATAATTGTCTGGTATATTTAGGGGCGTCCGTTAATGTCATGCCAATATCAGTTTGTAAAAAGATAAATGGGAAGCCTAAGCCATCCACGTGGAGGGTTGTTCAGTTGGACAGGACGGATGTAAAGGTAATTGGTGAGATGGAAGATGTCCTAGTCCGTCTGGCATCAAATGATAAAGTGTGCCAATTCATTAATATTATGGTGGCTGATATACCAGACGCTTACGGTCTTGTCCTAAGCCGAGATTGGTCGGCCAAACTAAATGGATATTTTGCTTCTGATTGGTCACATATGTGGTTGCCGTATAAAGGGAGTCCGAACCAAATTAAGATTTTGAGGGAGCCTCACATGAAATGCAACGTTACTCAACTGGATGAGAAGAATGAACCAGTGGATTCTGTATTGGGAAACTATTTTATTGAGTTGGAACCAGGAAACTACCAAGCAGAAGAAGCCAGCAACACATCAGACACTTATCCCGATCTCCTTCGATTCTCATAGGCTGATGAGATTGACTGTAACATAGTAAACTTAGCAGTAGGAGTAGATTCGCATTCAGTAGTTAGTGATTTTTGGACTTTGTTTTTTGATGGCTCTAAGACGTTAGAAGGGTCAGGGGCCAGCTGTGTCCTAATCGAACCCCAGAAGAATAAACATTTTCTCTCATGTAGATTAGAGTTTGAATGTACGAATAATACAACTGAGTACGAAGCACTAGTGCAAGGCTTAAGGAAAGCGATTGAATTAAAGGTAAGCAATCTAAAAAAATTTGGAGATTCCAAAATTATTGTGAAACAAATCCGGAATCAAATACATTGTGTTTCTCCTCACTTAAAGGCTTACCAAAATGAGGTATGGGACCTGCTTAAATGTTTTAATGCATTCAATATTATTTCAATTACAAGACTTAAAAATACAGCAGCTGACCTGTTGGCCACATCAGCCGCTAGGCTGGTACCTACTAATAATCGATGCTCTGTTGAATTAATTTTTAGGCCCTCAGTACCTGATATGATTACCAACCTATGAGTGTTTGATGATGACCAGCAGATTATAGAACGTTTAACGAATGACGAGATATTTAAAGGAGCAATTATAGACAATGAATAACATCAGGCTGAGTTGAAGTATGATAATTTCATCCCTAAAGGAGTCAGAACGTTAGAAATAATGTTCGATTTAAATGAAAAGTTCAGAAGACCAGCCAACGTGAAGATCCACAGCTCATCTCTACAGTTCAAGCTGATAAATTTAGGGACTGAGACAAATCCTAAATTTGTGAATCTTGGCAAATGTTGTTCACCAGCAGAAAGAGACAAGTTCGTCAGTCTGTTTAAACAATATAAAGATGTTTTCGCATGGACATACGAAGATTTAAAAACATACGACACCAGCATCATCAAACATGTTATTCCCATCAAAGCTGGTGTCAAGCCGTATCAACAACCTTTAAGAAAAATGAATCCAAAATTGGAACCGCTGATTCAGAGTGAAGTGAAGAAATTATTGGATGCTAGAATCATTTTTAAGGGCAGACACTCTGAGTGGGTATCAAATCTGGTACCAGCGAGGAAAAAATCTGGAGAAATCAGACTTTGCATGGATTTCAGGAATTTAAACCGTGCTTCCGATAAAGATAACTATCCTGTGCCACCCATGGAGAAATTGCTACAAATGGTCTCAGGTTCTGAACTGTTTTCATTATTAGATGGTTTCTCTGGCTACAATCAAGTATTAGTAGCCGAAGAAGACAGATTGAAGACAACGTTCAGGACCAAATGGGGAACCTTTGCCTACAGAAGGATGCCCTTTGGGCTTATAAATGCTAGAGCAACGTTTCAAAGGGCTATGGACATAGCCTTCCATGGATTAATTGGTCGTAGTGCTGTAGTGTACCTTGATGATATCACGATATTCTCAAAGAAGAGAGAAGAGCACGCATTTCATTTAAGGTAGATTTTTGAATGCTGTCGGAAATATGGCATCTCGCTCAATCCCCAAAAATGTGTGTTCGCTGTCACGGAGGGAAAATTGCTGGGTCATATAGTTTCAAAGAAAGGAATCTCTATAGATCCAGAAAGAATTAAGGCCATTGAACAGATCCCGTTACCCCATAATAAAAAAGGGATGCAATCATTTATGGGAACTATAAACTTCGTGCGAAGATTTGTGCCTGATTTCGCTCAGATTGTCAAGCCGCTGTAGCAAATGGTGAAGCAAAATGCACAATTCAAATGGAATGAGATTGAGAAGAACGCATTCAGCAAAATTAAAACTGCTGTTGCACACGCATTCTCCCTGAAGAGCCCAGATTTTGATAAAGACTTTATTCTGTATACCTTTGCATCTGATGATTCGCTAGCAGCTGTGCTTACGCAAAAGGAAGATGGGGGGGATGAATTCCCAATATCTTTCATGAGCACTGGTCTACAAGGGGCCGAATTAAATTACCCAGCCATTGATAAACAAGCTTACGCAGTATTCAAACTAGTGAAGCAATTTATGCCTTATATTTTAAAAAATAGAACCAAGGTAATCGTCCCCTACCCAGTTGTAAGGTCCCTTCTTGTACAGAAGGAGTTAGGAGAAAGAAGGGGCAACTGGGTAACAACTCTTCAAGAGTATGACCTTGAATTCAGGCCAGCCTCTATATTTAAAGGACAAGGGTTGTGCAAACTGATGACTGAAAATGGGAAAAATGAAGAACATGCCTGGGAGGATGAAGCTGAATTACATGTAATGGAGGTATGTCCTTTGTTTACAGCTCCCGAGTCTTGGTATAGAGACCTCGTGCATTACTTGCAGGCAGGGATGTTGCCAGAACATTGGAATTCTAAGCAAAGAAGAGCGCTGCATCTTAAATCAGCTTCCTATCAAATTGTTGAAGGAATATTATTCAGGAAAAACTATGACGGAGTTCTCCTGAGATGCTTAGAGAAAGAAGATGCGAATAAAGTAATGACAGATTTGCATGACGGGCCTGCTGGGGGGCATTATTCAAGAGACACTACAGCCCACAAAATCCTCAGAGCAGGTTACTACTGGCCTACACTCTTCAAACATGCACACGCACATGTCAGGAAGTGTGATATTTGCCAAAGGTGTAGTGGGAGGCAACCTAGAGTAGCGGCACCCCTAAAACCTATGATGATTACAGAGCCATTCGAGCAATGGGGGTTGGATATTATTGGAGAAATAAAACCAAATTCCTCCCTGCAACACAAGTACATTCTGACCGCGATCGATTATTTCACTCGTTGGGTCGAAGCTATCCCACTGCGCAAGATAAATGAAGACGAGGTCATCAGCTTCCTACAAGATCATATCATGACCAGGTTTGGAGTTCCAGTTTCGATAGTCTTTGATAATGCTAAGTACTTTTCATCAATTAAATTAACTGCTTTTGCTCATGATAAAGGGATAAAATTGCATTATTCTACTAATTACTATCCACAAGGAAATGGCCTGGCTGAATCCTCTAACAAAAATCTGATTAGAATTTTAAAGAAGACTGTAATAGAAAACCAGAGGAGTTGGCACTCGGCGCTACCTAATTCCCTTTGGGCTAATAGAATCAACCCCAAGTATTCAATTGGAGTATCTCCATACACCCTTGTCTACGGTAAAGAAGCCATTCTTCCTCCCAATATCATGATACCTTCTTCCATAATAGCTCAAGAGTCTAGAGGGTCAGATGATGAGGTTTTGCAAATAAGGATAAATAATCTCCTGAAAGTAGAAGAGGCTAGATCTAAATCCAGAGAGCACTTTAAGCAACAATAGGAGGTAATAAAGAGATGGTTTGACAAACATAAGGCAGGAACAAAAGAGTTTGAAGTGGGAGATCTGGTTCTCAAGTGGGATCACCCCCATGATGAGAAAGGAAAGCATACTAAATTCCAACAGTTGTGGGTAGGCCCTTTTCAGATTGCAGAGAAGCTTGGCCCTTCCACTTATAAGTTGCATGATCTGCAGGGTTGAGAAGAGAACTTACCAGTAAATGGTTTGGTTCTCAAGCCTTATTTTCATGAGGATTTGTTTGAGTTCTTCTATCTTGTATATAAATATTTTTTTTGGCTGTCTTTTGAGTCATGTTTTTCAGTTGGTTTTAGTTTGAGTTTCTTGATTTCAATAAAGAGAACGAGCCCATGGTTGCATGGGAAACACCAAATTTTTTGGGAATGATAAACATTTTTGGGCATCAGACTGTGTGTTGTTGTTTGTCTAAAAGAACTTCTTCTAGTTTAGCAGTTTTCTTGAATAGCTCTGAGTGCATTGAAGTCCTGCTTAACCCCTATGAAATAAACCAGATTCAAAGAGTCTGGAATATTATGTTGAGGCTCCATCCATGTCACACTTAAAATGTTCTAAGGGACGACAGCAAAGGACCCATGGAAAGGAGCAAGGTGAACAGTATATTAAATATAAATGATTCCATGCCAAGAAACGAATGCCAAAAGGCAAATAAGAGTAAAAAAACTCCTATGAAAGCATCATACATCAAATCAAATGCTGAATCATAAGTACTAAATTGCCGAAAGTTCCTCTCCGTCCTTGAGCTGAAACATGAAGTACACCGCTTACACAAAAGGACACTATGGGATAGAGGAGCCTGAATTAAAATTCAGAAAGAAAGGCATGCAAGAGGACTCATATGAAAAGGTACAAAAGTCCAAAAGCACAAAAAGTGCTAAAGTGGCATGGGAATGAGGAACAAATGAATATTTTTGTTTACCATATGCTACAATCCTGTGGTGTCCAAGCTATCAGCTACCTGAAGACAAAAGTAATAATGAAATTCATCCTCTGGACTCAACAGAGTTATCTGGACTTGAAAATCTTGGTTTCCACTCTCCCAAATTAGACTATCATCAATGATTAAAGGTACACATTTCCATCATTTGAGAAATCCAGATATCTGGAAGAATTCAATAGATGCATTTGTTGTTAAATAGTCTGTCACTCAAAGAGTAATCGCCCAGAGATCTAGGTTCACCAGGTAATCGCTAATTGTTGCAGCTACAACTGTTCTCCCCAAATTTCTTAAATTTTGGGCCCCTCCTCATGATTTAGTGTTGTTTTTAATCATTGGATCCTTTGAACCTTTTGGTCTTGCTTTAAGTTTGGATAGTTTTGATGATTATAAATAATCTGGCTTAATTTTCGCTCGTGTGTGGAATTGTTGTAAAAATCAGTTTTTAAAGTTTGTTTTTGATGAGTTTAACGTGGATCAGGTTTTTGTCATTTGCAAAATGCTTTTTTAGAGGCGAAACAGTTCAATCGCTGCCAAGTTTGAAGTTTTCGTCGCTTAGATCGGAGGTTGTTGTCCTGGTTTTCTCCCGCCGTTGCGGCTCTCAAAGTAGTTAAGCCTTCGAAGTAAAGCACTCCGCCCTTCGATATGCGTTGCATGGCTATAACCTTTCTTCTTCCACCATTGCGGCTCCCAAATCGACTAAGCACCTGAAGTCTAAAACGCTCCACCGGCCGACGCGTCAGTCTTTTAGTCGCTTGCCCGTAACTTTTCTTCTTCCGCCGTTGCGGCTCCCAAAGTGATTAAGCTTCCGAAGTGTAAAACCTTCCGACTTCCGATGCAAAGTTTTCCCGCCCATGGGTCGCGTATCCTTAACCTTTCCTTTTCCACCGTTGCGGTTGGGAAAGTCATTTAGCTTCTGATGTAAAACCTTCCGACTTCCGATTGGTTTTTTCCTTTTCCCGCCCGCAGCTCAGGTCTTAACTTTTCCGTCTCCCGACGTTGATGTTTTCTCCCAAGCCTGTAGGTGGACGAGACAGTGGCGCATCGGGCCATCTCTTGTGGATTAGCTGTTAGTTGGTTTAATCTGATGTTTGTTTAGAATGCAATCCCGGTCAATGATGCACATCGTTTGATTGCAGGTGGTTTCCAGAGAACGGTCAAACTACTGCGGCGCGAAGGGATATGGGTAATTTGGTAAAAGCAGACCCGAAACCTCAGGATCACAAGCAGGACAAATGAAGGAAAAGACAAAGTGAATGGCGACAAAGGCACAGACCCAAAAATATCTGTCAGTTACTCATCAGATCATGAAGGCGCACAGAAAATAAAATGGGAAGATGAAGCATTTTGAAGGATCGAAAGGTCATACGTTTGAGGGGGGGGGGCAGCCCAAGTGGTCGACGGTGGTAGTTTAAATATTTGAAAGTAGAACTTAGAAAGGGATTTTTCCCTGGAAAAACTTGTAACTTAATGCTTGTAAGAGGAACTATTTCGTTTTACAACCAAAGACTGCAAATTTTGCCTGTTGGAGGAAGTACTATGTGGAATATGTCAATGTGATTAAATGAGCAATGTTGAATGTGAACTATTTCGTTTTCAGCTGTGCCTCATTAGCTGTAAGAGTGTTCTAATTTCTTGAACCTATGTTCTTGTCTGAATGTTCTTCAGTACCTTTATGATGTCATTTCCACTATGAGTAATGAAAATTTTAACTATTGATGAGCTATTTTATCATATATACTTTTATTCATGTTTATATGTTTGGTTACAAGAATAGCTATCTGTGATTTGCCATAACACATGAACAGGTGTGCATTACTCATGAATGAATACCCAAATCTCTAGAGATAGTTTAGTTAGTATTTATTTTATTGCATGATTTGGATGCTTGTGAGTCTAAGACGAGAGGTAAGAACCTGCGCATCACATTGTGACTACTCTTTGCATCTTTATCACCCTGGATTGTTAATTAGGCACGTGCATATCATACTTTAAGTCAAAAAATACATGGTGGACCGAGCCGCAACCGGTAAAACCTTTGTTTTTGTTACTTTGACCTACGGTAGCCGGACCGCAAACTGGACGGATTCCCCATTACAAACAGTCACAGGCTAGTTGGGAACATTGACTGGGGAGAATCCCTTGCTGTTGTTGCCTACGAATTTTCAGGCCTCAACACCTAGTTAGGTAATTGAGTCACTCACCTGATGAATATAAATAGGTGAGGCATGTCCATCACTTGGACACACTTCTCAATCAAGCATTATGTAAGAAATAGATAGAGAGAGGCAGTCTACCATGAAAAGGGATCTTCTATTCTTGTTCTCAGGTTCTTACATTGTTCTTGGTCGAATTCTGTATCGAGGAAGTTTTGCTGGGTTTTATCCCCCACGAGGGTTTCCCATATAAATATTTGTGTTCTTTTTTGTAGTTGTGTTTGTATCTCTTCCAGTGATCCTTTGAATATGGTTATGATGATATGATGATAAATGTTTTAAGATCTTGTATAGCCATCAAAATTCTAACACCTAGTAAATGTGATGGTAAATTTTGGAAGCACACATTCCAATAAATAAGGGGATAGGTGAGTAACAATCTGGTTGAAGGGGGGGAGAGGGAATCATAGAGGTAGAATAAGTGGAATCCATATTCGATGGATGGAAGGAGTCATGGGTTAGACATAAATCATGTCCAAAAATAGAAGTGAATCCATTCTAGTTACACTGGTGTGCAACAACAGCTGGGTCGGTGTCAGAAGCCAAAGTGCCCAAGCTAGGTTCTGCACCCCTTATGTTATTGTGATGTTTACCCTTTTTCCTTTGGTTGCACCAATGAAATGGTAATTGAGCATGAAATTGACTTGGCGAATCTATGAGCATAGAGGACGATGACAATTATCACGATTGTTTTAGTAGAGTAAAGCCAGGGAAATTATTTGCATAGATTGACATGGATTTGGGTGAAAACCAGTAAATCTTAATTGCCAAGTGCGGGATTATAGAGAACTCAGAACATTGAGAGATGTCTAGTGGTGAACCCATGAGTCTTATCTTGGGGGTGGCAGTCTACTGAAATATTTATGAGAAAAACTACCTAAGGTTGGGTGGAGCACAACTTCCAGAAAGCTAGTTGTTAAGAAATTAAATCCTCAAATAAGTGTACGACCATGTTGACAAATTATGAATTATAATTGAATATTTATGGATTATGACAAAGCTACGTTGTGCATTGTATTGCATGAATATCTATGTCATGAAGTTCAATTACTGGAAAATTATATAGGTTATTAGATGCGTACTTGTGTATATGCTTGAAATATGAGGAATGGTCTATATGTTTATGTGGTTAAGTGTTTAGTCCGCCTTAGATGGACATTGGTCGAATGACCAATAGGTTCCAAAGGCTATTATTTTTTTTCCTACTAATTGAGATATTCCTTAAATGGGATTGAGAAGCCATGACAAGAGTTCCAAAGGCTGTAAATAGTCCTGCAAAGAAGGGGGAGTAAACATACATGTTATTTTAGTTTTTTTTCTTCCTTGTTAAATAAGAGGAGAATATTGGCATGAAATGGATCTATGTACAATTGGTGTGTGAATAATTTAACTTAGTTTTGGGCATGTTAATGACTGATTTAATGCTATGAGGTCTTTGGGGTTCTCCCTTGTGTTGTTATCGACCTTGTGAATAAGTCAATTGGTATTTCTTGAGATCGGTTGATGGAGGGTATCCCATGTTTTGGTCATTCAACCTTTGGTAAACCACCTCATCTTCCTTATCAATTTTTATTGTTTTTTTATTCAATCGGAGTAGATGGATGTGTGATCCATGGGAAATATTCCCGTTCCAATTCATGACATAAATCCTTGGTCATATACCTAGTTAGATTGTGAGTTATCTCATACCTTAGTAGTTTAATGAAATGGCTAAATTTCCCTGTGAAACCAGAGTAATTGCGGGCATTGATTATCGATATGATGAGTGATCTCTTCCATTGATTATAGTCCCAATACATTGATGTCGACTCCCAAATTATGAGGTGTTTACATCTGGAATCGAAAGTCAAGAGTGTAAATGTTCATGGTTGTATGTTGGTGTTGACTCCTGAATTTCAACATGCCGATGTTGGGAATAAGAAGTCGAGAGGGAATTTGTAGTTGGTTTCAATGTGCTGACTCTTGATTGCAGAAGTCGACAAGGTCAAAGTCAGCATGGAAAATTCAGGATCAGAAGTCTAGATCTGAAAGGAATATTTTAAGCTCTTGGATCTTGTTTAGAGTTAATTAACACCATTAATTAGTTGATTAATTGCTTTTAATCAGTGATTAATTCTTGTTTAAACTTAAGCTGATTTTCACTATACGCTTCTGCAAGCTTTGGGTTGATTGTAACTCCCGTTAATTGTAATTATTGTTTTGTATTATTCGTTTAAGAAAATTTGGAGCTTGCATTATGGATCTATGTCTTTTCTTGGCCATTGATGGTTTTTGTGTGGCTGTGTCACTGCAAGGGCGCGTTACAATGTGATATCTGAGCTCCATGGATTTTCTTGGTCGTCGATGGTTTTCATGTGGCTGTGTAGCAATGGGGTGTGTTACAGCTAAACATTACTTGAGTATACATATAACTTGCTTAGGCTCTACTTTACATAGACAGACCTTGTGATATAGATTTAGGTGAGAAAAAAATAAAAGAGCATATATAGAACCGCATATACATATATAACATAAGAAACATAGTGATAAAGTAAACTCAAATTCTATTAGTTGAACGAAATAGAACATACTAAAATAAAAGCAACCAGAATGATGGTAGCTTTATCTCTCGGAAGATATGTGGAACCTATTATCATTCATCACCAACTTATTAAGAAATGAGATCAAAGGGACTTTATATCATAAGTGTTGGCACAAATCTACTTCAACCTAGGTTCTCCAAACACACCAACAAATCCAAAGTTACCAGATCAAAAGGGTTTGGCCATTTTGGAAACACCTGCGAAGCAGATGAGGTCCCACCTGAAGTACATATGGGGAGTATAGGAACCAAGTTTCTATAGCAAGGAAGGGGAACATTAAAACAGTCTTAACATTAAACATGCCAATAATCTAGAATTTCAACAAATAAACATATTCAACAATCCATATACTTCGACATATAACATTAACTCAATATGGCACACAATATTGGATCATGCAATGTTTATATCATTAATAGATTAATTCATTAAAAATATTCATTTTTCATTTTATACAACAACCCAAAAAACACTACATCACATAAAACATCACAATGACATTCGACACCATGATTTTTAACGTGAAAACCCAAAATGGGAGAAAACCTTAGAAGCATTTTTTTTATTGAGTCACAGTAAATAAATGCTTCATATCTGCACACATATCCTGGAAATTTCTCTTCTTCAACTTATTGCAATGGATTTGCACACACAACCTACAAATTTTTACATCATCCACGCAACTCTCTACAATTCATAACTTCGACACATAGAAAATTCTCTTTAGACTAGCCAAAGGTATATTATTCGGATCTATTACTAAGAAAAAGACAACCCAAAAAATCCCAACATATTACATATTTATAGGCTATTGAAATCCCTTAACCCCACATCTACTACCCAAAATTATTACTATAAGTGGACACAAAAACTTAATTTCTAAATAACTATGTAGTTTGACATCGTCAAAATTCCCTTTTTCCTCTCTTTTCGGCCACTTCGTTAGAGTTGAATGCTTCATAGGACCTCTTCATTGTCGCCTCATTCACACCAAAACTGATTCTCCCAAATGTATCAAATTTACCAAAATTCCCTAGTTCTAACAGACCCCCAACACTCACATGTGGCTTGTCCCAAGCCACTTTAAGTCTATTCCACTAGTGCCTTTAGTTGCGACAATAATTCTGCATAGAATTTCCTTAGTTCTTTGACCAACCACTACACATTTTCTTTATGCTTTCTTACTTATTTAACCAATTTTATAGTGATGTTCCCTTCCCTCTTCTCTATAGTCAATGTGACTTATTTATTAATCTCTATATGCCCTCCACCAATTACTTCAAATACTCATTAATCCTTTGTCTGTAGTTCTTTGACTCTTTCTTTTCTCTTTTGCAGCTTGACACTCAATTAGTTAATTTCTTCCTGTAATTCCTTGTTTTATGCATCTTTCCCATTCTCTCAGTTGGTGACAAAGTCTTTAACATACCTCGTAGATATGTGAAGCACTGCATCTTCTAACATAAAATACCAAGTCTGTGATATTTATTCATATAGATGTGCACATTGAGCTTTAGACTCCTTGATACTTTGGATGGATCCTTTCACTTCCATTTGTTGCTACTCTACCACTTCATGTGACATGCTTTGTATTAGATTCGCTTATAACTCTCCAATATTTTTCCTGAATCATGCTATGACTCCCCAAGTCGTAGCATTTTCATCTCAGGAGTCATTTCCTCTCATATCTCATCTTCAAGTACTTTATGGAAGGCTATCGGGACAACCTTCTGCAGCTTCTTCTTTTCCTGGCTTACTTGATCCCACTCTTTCTGAAGTTCATAAAATTGCTTCTTAAGGGAAACATTTTAGGCCCTATATCCCATCATTAATTCATATATTTCTTGTTGACATGCCATTATGTCCTATGTGATATTTTGATGAATATTGTGTAGTATCTTTTCCTACATAATGACCTCCCACCACACTATCATGAGCTTCATCCAAAATAATTGGTTTCTCATGTTATAGAACACATAGATGCAAGATCTCATTTGGCCATACCTTGTACAACTGGCCAACTATGAGTTGATAATATGCACATTTAACAACTAACTTCTTCTTCTGTGTTGTTTTATATCCTTCTAGAACCAATCATATAGTCATAAAATTCACAATATCATCAAAGTATTCATCTACCATTCTTATCGAAAAGAGATGCACATCTGGAAGGTTATCATCTAAGTTATCTAGTTATTCTCTTATCTCCGACCTCGACAAATGGTCAGGACCTGCATTCATTCTTCATGGCTTGACTACAATTTCAAAATCATATTCTTGAAATAATAATAGCTACCAATGGATCCCCCCTCTAACACTGGCTTGCTAACCAAGTACTTCAAAGGAGAATGATCCATAAACATATTGAAGTGAACCCCTGATAGATAATGCCTGAACATCTATAGGGAATATACCATAGCTAATCCTTCTCTTTTTGTCGTAGTATAGTTATGCTTTGGTGTTGACAAGTTTCTACTACAAAATGCAATTGGAAAATCAATAGATCCTTCAACTACATGAGCAATAATTGTGCCTAGAAAAACTGATGATGCATCAACATTCACATGAAATTATTTTTCGCTAGTCAGGGAACACTAAGATAGGTGTTGTCACCATATTTTGCTTCAATGTGTCAAGGCTTTGCTAAAATTCATCATTCCACTGAAATTTGACATATTTATTTAATAATTTTTCCATTGGGGCTATAGTCTGAGCATATCCCCTAATAAAATTCATGTAATAGCATGTATGTCCCAAAGTTGTCCTCAGATTTTGCACTAAAGTTGGTGGAGGTAAGTCTACTATAATGACAATATTCATAGGATCCATTGACATTCCTTGGTTACAAACCACATGACCCAAAAATATTCCAAATGGAGCACAAAAGATACACTTCTTCAAGTTTAAAGAAATATGATATTGTCCACAACGTTCTAACATTAGTCTTAAACTCTAAAAATGATTCTTGAGTAAACCATATACTATCTAATCATCGAAATAGACTTCCAAAAATTTATGAATGAACTCTTTGAAAGAAACGAAAACTATTCTAGAGAAAATAGTACGATCATTCTTTAAACAAAATGGCATTACCATATACTGAAAGTAGCCCCACTCTTTTGCAAAAGTTGTCTTGTGTCGATATTCCTTGGCAATTTTAATTTAATGATATCTAGAATACCCATCAATAAATGAGTATGATTCTTGACCTTCGACACTCTCTAGCACTTCATCTTTAAATGGAATAGGAAAAGGGTCATGTAGACATGCATCATTCAACTTCCTCAAATCAACACAAATTCAAACCTCACCAGTCACTTTTATCTTGAACCAGTATCAGGATAATCCATCTAAACTCTTTGATAGGCTCAATGATGTATGCATCCAACATTCTGTTGAGCTCTACCTTAACTTTTTCTTTATATCAAGGATTTAGCCTATAGGGTCATTGCTTAATTGGCTTGACATCTAGATTCAATGGGATTTTCATCTCTCCTAGATACCCAACAATTCCTTTCATCTCAGAAAAATTAGTAGGAAATAAATCTTGGAAGTCATGTAGTAAATCTGTAATTTTTCCTATTGTTTCATCATCCTTGTAATCTTCAATATTTGCAAATCTAGGATTTTTAAGAGACCCAATATTTACCTTCTTTATCTTCAATGGATTCAAGAATTTGTTGGATGAAATCCTTGATCCTTCCATATCTCAACTTCCCAAAGTTTCTTGAACATGCACATATCTTGGGTCATCATCGCCTAGATCTCCTGTAATATTGTAGCACTCCATTTTTTTTCCAACTGTCATAGTCCACTAAGGAAAATTAGACATGGTCCTGGTATTTCCTATAAGTTCTTTGCTTTGACAACTTGCAAAGTTGCGCCCACTGTTGTTATTTCATCCTCATAGCTAAATGTTTGTCTAAAACTCACAGCCATATTATCCCAATCTATATTCCTTCGTCGAAGCTCCACCGACGTATACCAATTCCTTGGTATAGTATCCAATGTATGAATAAACATATGAACCCATTATTACTTACATATATTCTTCCATGTCACACTATAGGTGGTGAGATGGTCGACATGACTGGTTAAACATTATATTTTTCTCTAACATATGGAACTCTGTTTCCAAACCATATTTCTAACATTCTTCTGCACTACAACCAACCTGCTATAGAATTTTTATGAACAACCCACAATCTAGTTGGAGTAGATTTTTGATCTACATCTAATACCAACACTTGTTATTTCTATGGTGCTTTTAATTCAAATTCAACTATAAATTCATCTAAATTAGGAACTCCCTCATAAGTAGGGAGATCACATACCTCTTTACCAACCTAATGCAACTATTTCATAACCCGAGCAGACCTTCATATTGAGACTTCATGTAATATATTATGCCAGTTTTCTAGAGCTTCATTGGAGTGAGATAAACATAAACTAACACTTTGCGAAATTAATGTACCATCTATTGTAGGGTTGACATAGTCATCTATTTGAGAAGAAATATTATATATATTTTCCAAATCATAGGCATCATATTCCCCCTTTACAAGTTCAACATACCTACGACCCTCCAAAGGATCAAGAGGTGCGACAACTTTGATTTCTCCGTTCTTGAAAGTCAACAATTTTTTCTTGAAGTTAACAATAGTATGATTTTGAATTTCCCAATCGATACTAAGAAATGCAGGAAATAGATTGGTATCGTCAACAATCTCTATGAATTCAAAATCTACAAAAGTTCGTAGTCCTTCCACTTCGAAAAGAACACCCACCATTCTATTGAATGGTATTTACTTGTGTTGACTCACCAATATCAATTGAACATTGATATCATTAGCAATATCTATGACTTCAAAATCTACAAAAGTCCATAGTCCTTCCACTTCGACAAGAACACCCACCATTCTACCGAATGGTATTTTTTTTTTTGATTGACCAATCTCAGTTGAACATGTGACCACACTGTTGGTTGTGGAGCTTGATCTTAGTTATTTATATATGTTATTATTATAGCCGTGTTTAGATCCCAACACCTGATGGGGGATGTGGGGAGTCCTTCCCCCCACTATAGCTCAGGTACCATTTCATAATATATGTTCTAGAAGATGAACTGTTAAAGCAGGAAAAGATAGATACTATCCAGAATCTTGTAGACATGTTGACAAAGGTAGTAACTAGAGAGAAACCGAGTTCCTGCTCGATTTCTATTGGAATTCAAGCATGAAGGTGAAGATGAGAAATTTTCCAGGTCCAAGATTCAGATAATTGTATAACAAGTGCGACAATGGTAGATTTGCTGTGATAATACTCCAAGTGGGAGATTGTTGGTTGTAGATCATGATATTCTTGATTCAGAGATGTTATTGTTTCAACCATGTTTGGATCCCAACACCGAAAGAGGGGTCGTCAAGGGGTCAAAGGGTAGGCATGGGAAAAATTCCTTGTAAAATGTTGTAATTTCAAAGTCATGACTTGGTAAATAATGGGTGATTTATAGGCCCATGGTTTTGGGAAGCCCGTGGTATTTTCCCATGGTATTCCCTTTATAAAAGGAAGGCATTGTAATATGAATGTGTATTTTATTGTAGCATTGTGAAAAGAGATCCCTATGATTGTGTGAGAGAGACCATGAGAGAGTGAAGAGGAAGTGGAGTGGGTGTGCTGCATGTTTTATCCCTCCATTTTTTGTTGGATGGTTTAATAATAAAGGACTAGCAATTTTTGTGTGGACTCATCCCATCTTGGGTAAAACACATTATATTGGTGTCTCTCTTGTAATGTGTTTTAATACCTGCATCTTGTTTATTGTTTATTGTTATTTCTCTATGATCTTGTTTTCTAATACACACCATTTTAGTCTAACCCTTATTCTCCCAGGTTCACTTAGTAAGAATATCGACATATGGACCCAGATATAAGATGAAAAATTCCATGTTATAGTCCCCAATTAATGCATTAAGTTGTAGATCTATCCTAGTATTTATTATCTTTTGAACATGGTTCATCGGTATTTCTAACCTAAATTATTCTTCTAACTCATCTATTAAACTATGCAATTCTTGTAGTGAATCTTCATCTTTAATTAGAACTGGAAAACATTTTAAAAATATTCTTAGAGTGCTTACCTTTCCTAGAGGTTTATTTGGGGAAGAATGATCGAATCAAGGTGGAATGTCATAGACATGACCTTCATCAATTACTAGTGGGGAAAATATATATTAAATCCCCCTTCTCTTTCAGCTTAAACTCATCACGGGATTCAAATAAAACTCCTTTTTTCCTTTTGGACATCAAATTGTGCTAGTTGCTAGACCACTGGTCTTACTCTTAGGTCCTACAGGTTGTTATAAATTCCTTTATCATCCGCTATTGCAGCTCCTCCTTCGGTAACCACAATGACAGTAGGATGCTTTTGTCTTGGTTCATCCAAAATATTCTGAACATTCTGTTTCTAGTTATATTTCTCTTTCCACTTCTATATGAGTTGTGGATAATCCTCAATGGTATGATCCAATGCCTTATAGTATGATCATGTTGAATTCATATTCTAACAGTCCCTTGCAAAATTTCCAAACTGACCATAATTATAGCAAGTTACCTCGCCTCTACCTTGATCGATTCCTCCTCATCTACGTTCATGGAATCCACCCCACAGTCGATTAAACTATGCATTACTTATTTTGAAATTCCCTTCTCCTTTCATTAGATAGGTATCTGTTGTACATTTTGTGAGTAACTGATATGCTTGGTAGTCTTTCTCATCATGCCCCACTGATCTACAGAATTTACAAAACAATTTATAGGGAGTACTTACAATTTTATGGAGTATGTATCACTATTTAGATCGATGTCCTCTAGTATGACATATTTGACATCAATTATATTAGGTTCTCAAATAGAATAAATATTCCTAGAAAACTAGGAATTGATCCTTATGTTGACCCTCTATTTTCCACTTAGTACACTGAAATTTTTCCCTAACTTCTTTTACCTTTTTTATATCTTGAATATGTAATGACAAATTGGCGAGCTACAATTGGATACAAACCATTCTTGCACTAGTTTCTCTGACTCGTGATGATTCTAATTTCATGGCAATCTCTAGAGCCTCATACTGTGACACACTATTTTGTTGCATCAATGGTACTCTAATATGTGGTATCAAGGAAGATATAAAACACTCTTTGTGTTGGACATCAAAAATTTGAAACTTACATGAGCCATTAATGTTTCGAATCTCTGATCGAAGTGCCATACAAATTCAGCCAATGACTGCTTGATCTCCTTCAAGTAGACAATGCAATGTAACTCAGACTTCAACTTTCTGAGCACATCTTTTAACCCAGCCTTAATTTCTACTAGAATTTTTTTTATATCTCTTACCTAAACAATGGAAAATTTCATAAAAAATCCAAGGAACGACCCCAAAAATTCATGATCAACTAATCTCTTTTGACATTATCGTGTTGGACTTGCTTGACAGTCCATATAACCTCACATAGGAACCAATGTTGATATGGATCCTTCGATCCATTTCCATGAAAAACATGAAATCCGATGTCACCCGCCACCATTTTTTTTCCTTTGGGGTACTAACTAACTTGAAGTTAAAGGAATGACACTTGGAATCTAACTACTTCATGAAATACTACTCTAACAATTACCACTATTTTGGATTTGCTTGGAAAAAATGTGATGAACTACTATATATTACTTTAGTTTCTAGCGATGTACACAGGGTTGTGGGTATGTCACAACCTCTAGTCCAAGATGGATCTACATGATATTCTTCTTAAATGAGTTGGTATTCCTCCTCTTCATCGAGCTGTGGTACTGGTTTGTAATCTTCTTTCAGTCGGAGTGAAACTCTCTCTCCTTGTCGCAATTCTCCTCCTCTTGTTTGACAAAAATATCTTCCCACTTAATAGAATCCCACACTCTTCATCAGTCTCAATCTCTTCTCCCATTACCATCTTAGCTCATTCCATACATTCTCCCATACCTTCCTCCAGTTGACAGCCAAGCCCACTTCACACTAATGGTTTAGTCATTGCAGTTCATCCTCAAGATCCTTTTTTCGCAAAGAAACCTCTTAAGCCAAAGGTTTGGTGATTTCAGGAACTTACCTCACTGTCCTTTGAAAAAATCTCTTTTTGTTTCATTGTAGGAATTTATAGTGTCAACAACAAATTCAGTAATGTACCCTTCCAATATACTTTCCATATAGTAATAAAAAACATGAGAGATCTTATTGTTCACGCCTTTTAGTTATTGAATTAACTCAGGTGTCCAAAATTTAGGCTCACCCCCTTGAAAACACCCATTTTGGTATGTTAACATCGAAAACCATTCATTCACTATAGTAGGAAACTAAACAAAGAATATTTCGGAAATGTTTGAATAAACACACTTACCTAACCATTATTCCCAATTTAGTCATGGATCTCTATTCACTTCTTGAGAAAACTCTCTTTCTTTTGATCAATCCAAGCCTCGATCTTAGGATTCAACGAATTCTACTTCCCCCTTTGAAACAGATCCTGGTCTTGACAACAGAACCATCATTTCCACAAATATACTTCAACCCGGGTTCTCCAAACACATACCAACAATTCCCAAGATACCGGTCCGAAAGGGACATGCGAAGCAGATGAGGTCTCACCCGAAGTACCTATGGGGACTACAGGAATCCATGTTTATAGTAAAAGGAAGGGGAACATTCCAATAGTATTAAAATTCAACATGCCAATAATCTAGAACTTTGACAAATCAAAATATTCGACAAACCATATACTTCGAAAAATAACATTAACTAACTACGACATGTAATCCTGGATCATTCATTGTTTATATAATTCATATATTCCTTCATTAAATATATTCATTTATCATTTTATGCAGTAACCCACAAAACATTACATCACATAAAACATCACAAACACATTCGACACCATGATTTTCAACGTGGAAACCCAAAATGGGAGAAATCCAAAGAAGTGTTCTTCTTTTGATTGAGTCACAATAAAGAAACGCTTTTTATGTATGCCCACACATCCTACATACTTCTCTTCTTCAACTTATTACAATGGATATGCACACATACCTTGTAGATTGTTACATCCTACATGCAATTCTCTCATATCAACTTTCTACAGCTCATGTCTTACATACAAAATTCTCTTCAAACTATCCAAAGGTAGATTAGTCATATCTATTACTAAGCAAAAACACAACCCCAAAAATCCCAACCCATTACATATTTATAGGCTATTGATAGCCCTTAACCCCTCGTCCACTACCCAAGCTTATTAATGTAAGCAGACATAAAAAATTAACTACCTAACTAATTGTGCAACTTCACATCATCAAACACCCCTTTTCTGCTTTTCTCAGTCACTTCATCGAAGTTAACCCCTTCGACGAAACACTTCAGTATAGCACCATTCACATCAAAACTAATTCTCCCAAAATGTACCAAAATTTCCTAGGTCCAACAATAAGCATGAGGGAAAAAATCCTAAACATCCAAAACCTAACCTTAGGATATGAACCATAAAATGGTTTGTGGGTATCAAGGTGGTTAGTTGATGTGCCAACTTCTCGAGGGCATAACTTTTGTATATGATCTCCATTTATATTGTTCGGTATCCCGTTGGAAAGGTCCATTCGATAAGTACACATTTCACTTGTCTAGGCATGCATTTGGTTATGACTAGATGGTAGCGTCGATAAAAACGTTGTTTCGGGCTTGAAAACAACCCCAAAAATTTTAGTCATGAAAATATGTAAAATCCTCCATATTTGAAAAATTGTCCCAAGCTTATGGAATAGAAGGATTTCCATCGCTGTCCATCTGGAGTAGTCCTCTGACTCAAAAAACTGCCAAACTGAAAGAACTGTTTTGAAATAGTGGAATAGGTGGGTGGCCACCACTACCCATTTGGATCACCTTGTCACCTTCTTAACATTGCTCAATTGGACATATAACCTACTCATTTGAACCTTGATCATAGCTTCTTCGTTTTCTTTTCACCTACATGCTTGGACCTTAATCAATGTTTTTCATTATGTAATTTGATATCCCATGGAAAAGTTATAATGTGCTTAAAAATATGTATAAAAATGCATAAAAATATTTCCTATAACCATAGTTACCATATTTTGAAAAAAAATATTTTAGTTAAAGAGAGATTCTATTGTTTTGAAAAAATAGAGATTATCTCTTAAAGGTAATGTAAAGTACTAGATTTCTTCTAAATATCGAAGATTAAATGTTGCGAATAATACATTTCCTATAAAATATAAATATTTTGCACAACTCTTCATATAGAAAAACTTGATTGTGCATATAGAATGTGAGGGATACAGGATTACGAAATTACTTGTGTTCTAGGGGTTTTATGAAGTAAAATGCCAATTGGGATTATCTTACCTACACAAAGTAATATCAATGTTTTATGTTTTTGTAAAGTTGAAAAAGTACATTATAGTGAAATCGAAGACTTATTCCATTGGATTATATTTATACACAACCAATCTTAAAAATCCATAGATGTTTACCCATCCACTTGACTTCTCCATTGAACAACCTCAAGTAATTATAACTATGATTATAACTATCAAAAAATACCCAAACTTCTCCATTTTAATTCGCTACCTAAAATTAATTTTTAAATACAAACTTTTAATTTGTTACTATGCCAAGCTATTATTATTATTGATGGGACAATGCCTTTCTATTAAACGCTTTTTCATCAATATTGTAGTATTATGCATGTCCTAATTATTTTCGTCTTTGGATGTCAGAATTTGTATTCTAGGTCATCATAATAATCATTCATAAGAAACAAACAAAGTGCATGATAGATGAAGTACTATAGGAATTATATACCAATTTGTATCTAATAGAGAAGGGAACATATCTACTGATTTATGATGTGTTGATCAAGAGGCACCTTGTCCCTTTTTTTTTGGTTCCAACTGAGTTCTCAAATATTAATGTAACATTATTTGTAGTCAAAGACCCCTACCTTAATATCCTCAAACCAAGACCTCTTTAGTATTACACTTAAGATTGTAAATTCCCCTCCTTTTGAGCTCTAATAATTTGAAATGGAGTACCTTACAAGTTACTTTCATTTTCTTATGGTTTCTCTTTGAATGACTTTACAAATATTTGAAAAGCCTTCAAATGAATCAAAAGGACTTGTAAAATGTTATGTTTTAGCACTTGAAATCCCTTTCATTTTGTGACATATTGAATACAAAATATGTTTTGATGTTTTTCAAAGGGTATATCACATCCAAATGTTTGTTTCAAGTGACATATCACACCCAAAATATAATTTTCATGTGACACATCACATGCAAAATATAATTTTCATGTGACACAGTACATGCAAAATATTATTTTTGTGATGAATCACATGAAAAATACGATTTTTGTGTGATTGATCTCATACCAAAAGACCTTGTGATTATGATAGGTCACACAAAAATACAACTCTGATGTAATATCACTCGTCGGTAAAAATATATGCTAAGAATTCGACACTAAATTGTCAACCCGAGTCTCGTAGGCTTTGAGGTGCTAGCACTGTATGTGTAGGGTGAAAACCATATCGAGCCTAATCTATTATAAAGACTAAGGACTTTAGTTTTCCTAAAAATATTCAAGATGTCATCGAGTTGAAAGTTTATGAATTCAAGTCTTTGAACCGAATAAAAATATTTATGTTGACTCAATGGTTTACAAAAAAAGTAAAGAATGACTGAAGTAACTATCTATTATCTATCAAACATCTAAAGACCAAACCTATTTTATTGATTAAATTCAAATCTTAAGAACGCAAACTTGATCAAAATTCTTATGATTTTAATACAGTTTCCAATCAAACTACAATTAGTAAAATAAAACTTATACTAAAGTTCAATCAACCATGCAATAATTTTATAAGTGAAATTGGATTCCACAACAAAAGATATCGAACCATTGAAGAGAAATTTTTTTTCTACAAAGACAATGATTAAACTTACATTCATAACATGAGTTCCATATATCTTCCATAATGCAAATCAACCAAGAAAAAGAGTGCCTAAGGTTTAGTCTATGCTCTATATAGAAAGGCATCAATGGTTAATCTTTACAAATAATTGAATTTCATGTTATGGCTCAAGAGTCATAAACTTTCAAGGTTGAATTAATGAAAAGAAATAGATCAGTTTCTTTAAGGAAATATCTCTAAAAACAAAACGATACTTTACGATCAATTCTAGAAAATTAAATCTACTACCTCGACAAAGCATTTGACCAAAAGAAACAAAACAAACATTGATCTATACAATTGGAAATAAGAACCAATTTAACAACCTTCAAGTTTAGATCAAACCACCAATTTCTAACTATCAAAAAGCTATTTAAAATCTGTAAAGAAAATTGAATTGACAAAGGGAAAAGTTGCTATGTGTTAGCACTCAGAATTACAACTAAGGTTGTGGAAGGTGAATCCCAAGATAATAGCAAAACCACTTTAAGAAAGGAAGCTGGCCTCCTCCTTTCTAGAGAGGGATCTCTCACATATTTTTATCAGGGACAGAGATACAAACAAAACACAATTTAGATTAAGTTTGTGGTTGAAACAAGGAAAGCATAAATTGGGATATGGAGTCACAAATGTAGATGAGTTACAGAACAATTTTTAGGGAAAGAGATACAAAGGAAAGATAGCACTCAGTTACAGTCAAAATGCTTTTGGTCTAGTGATAAAAGAAGAAAGATGACATTCCATCAACACAGAGCATCAGGAGGACGAATTCTGCATCAATTTTGGAGGAAAATCATGGTGAAAACCTAGAACAATAGACAAAGCATAGTAATATGAATTTTGAACTATTATACACCCATTTTGGATCTGAAGGAAGACACAATGGCAAGTTAAATAAGAATACATACATAAGAGAGAAATAAATAACATACTGTAATTATGAGTTGCACATGAATCTCTGTAGCAATCAACTAGCGTTCAGCTTTGCAACTTTATTATTGATAAATAACACAAAGCACAACACAAAATTCTCAGGAATTCCAACCCTATCATCCTCTATCGAGGGAATATTTATAGCTTCCTAGGATACCAATACCAACCTTGAAACAGAGCAAAAAATAGTTACAACAATGATGTTTAATCTTAACAAATTAATGATCAGGAAAATCCACCATGATCATAAACCAAACAAACAAGCACGCGAGAACACGCGTGATGGATCAATTGGTGAATTTGGACAACAAGGACTTAGGCTCGCCTGCTGATAATGATGTTTTCGAGCTCCTTTGGGAAATCTAAAACAACTTCATCCATTCCTGCATCTTTACAAGCGAAAACATTTCTGGGCTGTTGATCTTTACTTGAGATTCATTTTGGGGCTTCGATATGGAGTTGGCGGGAAAACAAAAAAATGGTTGATAGTTTTTTTGTGGTTCAATTTTACCTTTTTGATCCCGCCTTAACCTTTCCACCCTCTAGTTATTCCCCATCGTCAATTTTCGCCCGATTTATCCTCAACCATTGATTTGAGATCAACCTGCGAAGGGCAAAAATTAGAAATCAGCCTTTTCATACAAAAGCTTTATATTTTTTGCCTTTCTTCTTTCGTCATTTCTTTTGACAACGTATATCCTATGCAAGAGTTCTTTGAACTGTTAATCTGGTGGAAATCGGAAAGCAAATTTTCCACTTTTTGTAAAACACGATTCTGACTTTTCTGACCTCGGCTTTCCGCTTCCGCCTTTCTGCCTCCACACTTTTCCAGAAATTGGAAAATGAAACTTTAATTTTTCGTGGATACAAATTCTAACTTTTTTCATCCTCGACTTTTCACTTCCGTCTTTCTGCCTCCGCATTTTTCCAGAAAGTTGAAAGTGGAACTTCAACCTTTATTGGAAGCGAATTTTGAATTTTTCGCTTCCGCCTTTCCCCTTCCATAATTTTCGGAAAGCAGGAAGTGGAACTTTAGCTTGTTCATAACCGAAACTTAATTTTTCGCTTCCGCCTTTCCGCTTCCTCACTTTTTGGAAAGCGGAAAGTGGAAGGCATAACCTCAACTTTTCCTGGCCAAAACTTAAGTTTCCTGCCTTCCGATCTCCGCCCTTTTATTTTTGCTCTGTTGATTTACTCAGAAGTTTACTGACTATTGGATCTAGATTGCAGAAACCAGAAGGCGGAAGTTCTAACTCTCTACGACCAAACCTTTGTATCTGCCGCTTTCCGATCTCCACCACTATTCCTCCCGCTTTTTCCTTTCTACGCCATCGATCCGTGCAGAAACGGTCTGAGCCGTTGGATCCCGGATCGCGGAAGGAGGAAAGCATAAGTTTTAGTTTTCATAACCAAATTTTACCTCTTTCGCACTTCTGCTCCCGACTTTCCTTTAGCGAAAATGAATTTTAGCCTTTGATTTTGTCTGTTGCAGATTTAGGTCATTCATTTGTTGTCCTTATTCAACTAAGGGCGGATTTCTTCCTTTGAATGCATTTTTAAGGTCATAAATTAGGATTTCTTAAGTATTTTGGCATTACAAGTATAGAAATGTCCCTTCAAACACTTGTTGACCTTCATCAACAACCTTTGAGGGTAAGATGAAATGAAAATTTTATAAACCTTATTTCATCATTTTTGGCCATATCCCTTACTAATCAGTTAGCCCAGAAATGGTGCTAACAACTGGCTCCAACTTGGGATGCTATCCTCCCTACATGGTAGCAAAAAACCCCGTATACTAGGTGCCAAATCCATTGGGTGGCTCCCGATATTTCCTAAAATCCCTAACATGTTTTGAAAACAAAAAACTAACCTAAAGCTGAAACAAATTGAAAAATTATTGAAAGAACTGTTTGCCATGTTGAGCTTATTCACGCCTACCTACCCTACTTACTGAGAATCAATACCCATTCAAGTAACTTCTGCCTTCCAGTGAATCCAATCAAGCAGATGATACCATAAACTGACTTTCTTTTCATGCTTAATAAAAACAGAAAGGAAAAATTTAATGGAAAAAGGTTATAATAAAGGAATTGATCTTTAATGTAAAGATATAACCCACCATTACCACTGCAAAGCTTCTCCATGTACTCTGCCACTGGATGATAGAATCCCTAATAGCCTTCAAATTTTTCTGTTATATACCTGGCATGATGAGGCTACTCGAGCTGTAACTCCTCCAACACCCTGTCAAAATGCTATTCAAGAAAAACATGCAAGGAATGCTCCTAGCAATTTTCAGATGAGACATCAACTTCCTCATCTAAGATCTCAGAATTTAAAACCTGATTCCTTTCAAGTGTCTCAAAGGAATTATAATTATGTTCTTTAATAGAATCAAGCAAAATAATTTCTGAATTTGAAAAACATAAAGAAACATCCCATTTGGAATCCTCATCATATTCAACAAGATTAGGTGAAATGCGCTCTTCTTGACATTCTGAATTCGGAAAACATGAAGAGACATCCCACTTAGGACCCTCAGTTTCTTCTAGGTGGTCCAATCCATGATTGCAGACTGTTGGTTCTTTGGGTGCATCATCCAAGTGGCCATCCTCGCGTTCATCATATATATGCATGCTGAAATCTTCTTTAAAAATATTACTAACACAATTCTTAGCATGCTCATTACGTTATTCATAAAGCAAGTTAGGATGACTCTCTTCATGTATACCATTGGGTTGATGATCTTCTTGCTCATTAAAAGCAAGGTTGGAATGCATAGTAGATTCTAGCTATTCACCTTTCTTATCTCCCTCTTCTTGATTTAACCTCTCATGGAAAACTAATGTTTCTTCTATAGGATGGTATTGATGGCATGAATGATCATCTTGCTTATCTCCCACTTCCAAAAAGTTTATGTAATTTTTTATTACCTCAAGAACTAGCAGCAAAGAAGGATATTGATATTTAAAATGTTCATGGAATACTGTATGAAAGTCTCTGAAGGAATCTAAACTCCCTAAAGGTAGCCCCTCATACCATGACCTTGCATTTCCTTCTAAACTAGTCATGAACATTTTCATTAAATAGTAGTCATGCAATTTAACCCCCATCTTATGGATATGCATAATAAATTTAATTAAAATGAAGGGAAACATCATCACCCTTTTGATCTTTGAATCTGGGAAGACATGTTTGCCAATATACAGGAGGTATTCGATTGGGAAAACTAGGAATGGAAGCCAGATTCATAGGAGCATACCTTACAATCTGAGAATTCATCTTGATGATGGAGAAACTAAATCAGTTCCTCAAAGTTTGCAACCCGTTTTACAGTGGATCTGCCATAGAACATTCTGAAAACAATTCTTTGTAGGTAGAGTCGCCAGGTGAAGGATGTACAATCTTCTTGATGCCTGACTGTTGTTCACCATAAATAGTCATATCTAAAACCCTATCGTTCATACCTAGGGAATATTTGAACCTTCCTCCCCATATTGGTCCTTCTGACCGCCGGTCTCCCCAGTGGAGTCACCTTCTAGAATATTTTAGTGGAGTCACCAGGACAAATTATGCAACCTTTTTCAAATGTAGGAGTATGTGTTTGCCCACAGAAACCCTTTCTTCTTGGAATCTTTGTCGTTTTTCCCAAGGTTGATTTTCACTTTCATCCCTAGCAACGACGCCAGTTTGTTAGCACTTAGAATTACACCCAAGGTTGTGGAAGATGAATCCCAAGGTAGCATAAAAAACCACTTTAATAAAGGAAGCTGGACTCATCCAAGAGAGGGATATCTCACATATTTTTATTAGGGCCAGAGATACAAACAAAACACAATTCAGATTAAGTTTGTGGTTGAAACAAGGCAAGCTTAAATTGGGCTATGTAGTCACAAATGTAGATGAGTTATAGAACAGTTTGCAAGGAAAGAGATACAAAGAAAACATAGCACTCAGTTACAGTCAAAATTCTTTTGTTCTAGTGATAAAAGAAGAAATATGACAGTCCATCAACACAGAGCATCAGAAGGACAAATTTTGCATCAAGTTTGGAGGAAAAGCTTGGTGAAAACCTAGAACAATATATAGAGAATAGTAATATGACTTTTGAACTATTATACAACCATTCCAGATCTGAAGGAAGACATAATGGCAAGTTAAACAAGAAGACATACACAAAGAGAAATAAATAACAGATTGTAATTACGAATTGCACATGAATCTATCCAACAACCGACCAATGTTCAGCTCTGCAACTTTATTACTAATAAATCACACAAAGCACAAAACAAAATTATCACGTGTTTTGACCCTATATTCCCCTATTGGGGGCATATTTATATATTCCTAGGATCCCGAGACCAACCTCGAAACAAAGCCAAAAATAGTTACAACAATGATGCTGAATCTTAACAAAATGATGATCAGAACCAAACAAACAAGCATGCGAGAACACTCGTGATGGATCAATTGGAGAATTTGGACAACAAGGACTCAGGCTTGCCTGCTGACAATGGTGTTTTCGAGCTCTTTTGGTAAATATTCAACAACTTCACACATGCTCGCATCTTTAGCAACAAAAACGTTTCCAGACCGTTGATATTTACCTGAGATTCATTTTTGCCGTCGATCTGAAGTTGGCGAGAAAATGGAAAACGGGCTGATAGTTTTTCCATGGTTCAATTTTACCCTTCTACACCTGCCTTAACCTTTCCGCCCTTTGGTTATTCCCCACCATCGATGTTCTCCGGATTAATCCTCATCCTTTGATTCCAGATCAACCTATGGAGGGCAGAAATCGGAAATATGCCTTTTCATACAAAAAAATTATATTTTCCTCCTTTATGCTTCTGTCATTTCTTTCCACACTGAAGATCCTGTGCAAGATTTCTTTGAACCATTGATCTAGCGGAAAGCAAAAAACAGACTTTCCACTTTTTGTAAAACATGATCCTGACTTTTCCAACCCTGGATTTCCGCTTTCGCCTTTTCACCTCCACACTTTTCCGGAAAGTGGAAAGCAGAACTTCAATATTTTGCAGATGCAAATTCTGACATTTCTGTCCCCAGCTTTCCGCTTCCACCTTTCCTCCTCCGCATTTTTTCGGAAAGCAGAAAGCAGAACTTCAATCTTTCTCGGAAGCGAATTATGACTTTTCCACTTCCTCCTTTTTGCTTCCGCAATTTCCGGAAAGTGGAAAGTGGATTTTCAGCTTGTTCATAGCCGAAACTTAATTTTTTCGCTTCCGCACTTTTTGGAACACAGAAAGCGAAAGGCGGAAATTCAACTTTTCCTGTGAAAAACTTTATGTTTCCCGCCTTCTGATCTTTGCCCTTTTCTTTCCACGTCGTTGATCTACGCAAGAGTTTTACCGACCGTTGGATCTGGACTGCAAAAAGAAGAAGGTAGAAGTTCTAACTCTATATGACTAAACCTTTGTATCTTTTGCTTTTCGATTTTGCACTATCGATCTATGCGGAAACGATTTGAGCCATTGGATCGCGGAAGGCGGAAGGCAGAAGTTTTAATTTTCATAACCAAATTTTACCTTTTCCACACTTCTGCTCCCAACTTTCCTTGGGAGGAAATGATTTTTAGCCTTTGATTTTTTCCGCTGCAGATTCAAGCCATTCATTTGCTATCCTTATTCAACTAAGGGTGGATTTCTTCCTTTGAATGCATTTTTAAGGTCATAAATCAGGATTTCTTAAGTATTTTGGCATTATGAGTCTAGAAATGTCCTTTCAAACACTTACAGACCTTCATCAACAACCTTTGAGGGTCAGATGATATGAAAATTTTACAAACCTTATTTCATCATTTTTTGCCATATCCCCTACTAATCAGTTATCCCAGAAATGGTGCTAACACTATGATATCCTGAAAACATAATATGATGAAGTGGATTTGATATTCAAAGACAACATTCTATTGAAGCTACCAAAGTAAACTATGAATTTGACAAAGCTAAAAGTCAGAATTACAGAACGACTTAAAAAAGAAACCGCCTATGTAAATGCAAAGAAAAAATGCTAAGATGGCTTCTAGAGTTTAATCTATTGACTTGAATGAGCTCGAACGACGAAGAACAAATATCAAACTACACCAATCTAATCCAAACTACCCTAAACTACTGCAGTACTTAGAAACCATAATAAAAGGGATCGATCTCTATAATTAAATGACAAAATTTCATCTACGCGAACAAAGCACAAACATGAAATTGATATTCACAATCTAATACATGAATTCACAAAATAGGAAAACTTACAAAAATTCAGTTTTCACAATAAAAATGGTCACTGTCAAAACCATAGTCTACATACTCTAAAATCGATTCTATAGGGTGATTTTTACATGCATACCCAAGTAAATTATTCACACAGATTCTACTATTTAGTTTCTATGTCAAATTTCACACAACATTTGTAAAAAATTACATAGGAATATAAAAATGTTTTTGATATACAAATTGAAATTGCTATACAGAGGAATTGATGCTTACAATTTAAACATAAACAAGGAATACATATATAGATTCCAACTCAAAATTTGCAGAAAGGAATTGATACACGGTCCATGGGGATGGCCAATTCTTGGTATCACACAACTATACAAAAGAATTTACTTCTTGAGAGTTCAATTCTCATGGAACAGACCTGAGTTTACAAAATAGATATATGATGCTTAAACTGTCATTCTCCCCTCCCTTGATCGCATACTTCAAACCTTGATTTATACATTTAGAACTATGAGGAAAGGATAGAACCGAGTCCCCATAACGGTGGGTAATTCAACAAATTACTATATTAACTGTCACATAGTTACTGGATTATCAAAAATCAAATAAATTCCCAAAACAATTTGCTTGAGTGTTGGATGGATTCATGAAATTTGCTCGATTCCTAGACCCACGGTCTATTTGATCCATTTCTTCGTGAATCGGAGATTTAAAACCTACATAGCAAACAAACGAATCATTATATCATAATAACATGACCTGCATATAATAAAAAATGGTTCACTATATCATAATAACGTGACATGCATATAATACAAAATGGTTCATTATATCACATATGACAACAATGCATTGTATATAATTAAAATCCAAAACAATTTGTTGGATGAAGTGGAGTGGTACTAATTGTATTAGTTTATATGCTAGAGTCAAGATTTTTTTTTTAACTGATGCATAACATTTTAAATTGTCATTAAAATAAAAGAGTCATTTCATAAGTTTTAAGTTTTTAAAATCGAATAGCATTGAAATATATGAATTTGGCATTTACATAAAAAAAATTAATTCATTCATTTTTATTTAAATTTTTTATAATTCATTTTTAAATTTACATTTTAAATTAAAACAAATTTTCCAAAAGGATTTAATATAGATAGTTTTAAAGGTAATAATAATAATAATTTTAATATATTACCTTTGTTATCGAGAATATTTCAATCAGTGCAGACACAGTTTGTTTCCCTAGCCTGCATGGGGCAGATCTAGATCAAAAAACTACATCGATGCATCATTCTCCTAGATAATTGAATTACTTGAACGTTTAAACTTTTCTTACGTCAATGATGAAGGTTGTCCTTGCCTTACAGATCCTTTGCGATCAAATGTACCTGGAAAGAGTATGAAGAAAAAGAAAAAATGGTGAAAGCAACAATCCAATCCAAATATCTATACTAATGGTCAAGGAAAAGGGTAATAAACAACTGATATTAACACAAAACATTTATGGAAACGGATAACATGTTTTTATTGATAATAAAAAGAGTAAGAAGCTACAACCGAAGTCTTGACATTTAATCCTCAATCTCACAATATTTTCAACATCACTCTTACAAACACTCTACAATTTTTTTCAAGCCTCACTCACAAAGACACTTTCTTTCCTCCTACACCAGTTATGATTCCAGCAGCATGAAGATACTATGTTGGTCTCCTCCTCTTACATGGTTCATGTAGCTTGATTTTATAGGTCAAAGGAAGCCCAAAGGGGTTGAGATATTTTGGGAGGAAGGTAGGGAATGATCCCTAGGGGCTAGGAACTCCAGTGCCACCTATCCCTAGTAGTTGGGATCATCCTCCACGAAGACTTTCGTCTAGAAGGTTCTCAAATATTTTCTCTTTTTTTCCCTTTTTGCACTGCTGACACACTCTACAAGTAGTCTAGGTGTTCTAACACTCCTTGTGATCAGGATACAAGTGCCATCGACGTACTTTGTTAATGGACA
Source organism: Pseudotsuga menziesii (assembly GCA_001517045.1). Lineage (NCBI taxonomy): Eukaryota > Viridiplantae > Streptophyta > Pinopsida > Pinales > Pinaceae > Pseudotsuga > Pseudotsuga menziesii. Next base: position 215,940 of record LPNX011222415.1, read on the forward strand.
AGAGGCATTAGAACTGTCTGATGCCCTATTCCAGGAGGCAAGGTGCGTTAGACTCCCTAGAATTGAGCATCAAATCCCCCAAAAGATAGTTTGCCCAAGGAGATTTAAGGGATCAAACATTAAGACAATTTTTGGGAATAATAGAATGCTCCCCAAAGTCTGACGCTAGAGGAATGTGATAGGTGAAATGATTTGCTAGATATGGTTTCGGTATCAGAGGAAAAAGAGTGGTGAGTAAATACTTGACACAAGACCAGTCACTAACTATCTGATCCAAACATGGTTGCAGACCAATACACTGTAGATCCATGTATAATGACCACATCATGGCTACCAACAATACACTGTAGATCCATTATTAACGAGACTCAAATCAAGACACGTCTACAGAACATACAAAGCAGATCCATGTCATCCTGAATGAAAACTGGAACATAACCACTAGACATACAATGTGGATCCACGTCATGACTTCAAACAATAATCCATCGTAACTTGAAGATAGACATATATTCAAGTGAATACCTAACCATTTAGGGTCTTTGTTTTAATACCAAACGGTATGATTCTATTCATGTATATAGATGTCGTGATGTTGAACATGGTAGAAACCACTAGATTACCGATCATTGATGTATACTATTAACAAGTGTGAGGGAAATCATCATTAATGCCAATTATCACCAAGGTATCCCATTAAATTCCTCCGAATCTGAATAGAGGACTTGAAGTTGAACAATTGGTGAAATTTTCCAATCAGATGCCATTGATGAAAGCCCACTGCTAAAAGAGAGAAAACCTTCCATCGAGGTGTGTAAGCTTTAAGGTACTTGAAATGGGTTCTAAGACTAATTCCTGGATGGTGTGTTGGTTTCGACAGGAATAAACTCGTCGAAGGAGGGCCATAGTGTTTCCCCCATCATCAGCATGTAACTTGGAACAAAAATAATGTTGAAGTGTTGAAAACAACCATAGGACTGATTCAAATGTGACCGAATTGAAGGAAGGTAAGGAAAATTTATAGGTAGACTATAGTGGAGGTTTCCCTTGAACATTGAATGACATTAAAAATCACTTGGAAGCATTGACTCAATGAAGAAGAGACCGGACGTCATGCAAGGGTAGGATGATGCATTCTTTGATTTGACTCAAAGGAGTTAAATGGCTCACAAAAGTGGATCAACTCAGTGACAAGATGAATACCCAACTGTTTGAAAATGAAGACATGTGCCATGTTCAAGGGTGGACTATGAGCTTCCATCAATACAAATGAAATGTGCTCCCCATTCCCTTAATTTCCCCATTGCAATGGACGAGTTACTCTTTGCTTTTTAACAAACTGGAAAAGGGTAACAAATGCTCGATGTAGCTCATCAAGTGATGAGTCCATTCTCATATGTTTTATGAACCTGAGAAAGGAGGGGTTCATTCCCAGAAAGAGTATGCCATTATTTAATAGTATGAGTCCGAAGAAGGTAAACTCTTGTGTCGTTTCATGTTTAGAGAGTTTGAAATGACTAAGAAGAATACAAAGTGAAATTTTTCGTATATTTAGTCCCCAAGGCCCGAAAAAGTATAAATTGAAACCTAGGAGAACTATTCTAGTTGCAACTAGAGTGTACCTTTTTCATAAATGAGTCTAAACAGTCCAAAAAAGGGATAAACTATCACTAGAAAGATGAGCTTTCGAATACTTTTACAAGCATGAAAGAATCAAGCTCCCTTGGCGATATTTTCATGTTTAAAGAGTGATTATAAGAGCTTAAAGTTGACTTCATAAGGGGTCATTTTTTCATAATCCATTTTAACGAGTCTGAAAAGGCAGTAACACTACAATCGATACCTCTTCACTGGGTATTTAACAAGCATGCCGAAGGTATAAAAGGCGCTCGGTACTTTTTCAACTTAAGATGGAGTGTGAAAAAGACAAAAAGAGACTCACTCGTAGCCAAGAAAGTCCAACAATAGCTTGAAATCTCCAAAATTTATGTTAGAACATTTTTACCGTGGAAACTATAGAAAAAACATAAACAAAACCCTAAGTAATTAATTATTTCTAATAAAAAATTAAAAATAAGATACAAATAATGGAATAATAAAGTTTTTTTTACTATTGAGATTTGGGTAAAGCTTGTGCTTAAGAGGGGATTTTGTCGTGGAGATTCTGGGAGCTAGAGGCCTCCTCTGATTGAACTATCTGGACTAGGTAATATCTAACACTCGATTCTTCATTTTCAGGGATATTTGTTTTTCATCTCATTTTATGGTGTTTTGGAGAGAGTTTCCTAAGGGAACAGTGCGTGTAGGCTAACACTCTTCTCCCTTTCGGTAGGTGCGCCGACGCACCCCTCAAAAGGGGAAAGAGTGCCGAAGGCACTCTGTTCCTTAAGAAAAACAATGTCGTCACTTCGTTCCCTTAGGGAAAGAGTTTCAGCAAGAAGGGCCTCCTCAAAAACCAAAATCCAAGAATTTTTTTTGAATTTTACCTCTTGGTATGGAGCCTAATGGGTGTTCCACAAGTTTTTGACTCGCAATATGGTGATTTGTAAAGAACACGAGCATGAGATTGATGATTCCAAAGCAGTGAATGATCCCATGATTGTGAGGGATTTAAGGGAATGAGGGCCCATGTGTGGTTACTGGAATACTTGATCCCAATGTGGGATCCAGACCAACAACATTTCCAAGTCGGGACCCATGTGTTGACTATCGATTTCGAGGACATCTATTTTCTGACCAGACTATCCTGAAGGGGGATTCTGGTGTCACTTACAGGCCCTAACGGTGGAGAGATGTTTGTGGATGGCATTATAGACGAATATTGTGTGGTTAGGAATAAGTCCTAGGGAGGAAAAATCCCTATAAAGCACATCGTAGACCAACCTATGAGGACCGTGACCTTCACAATAGAGAAGGTAGCAGGAAATAGGGGTGACCACCAGACTACTCATGCACATATGTTGTATGTGGTGGAGTGGATGGTTCCCACCGTATTTAAATGGAGTGAGGGGTTGTTGGTAATACTCAAGGATTAGCTGACCAAGTGCCGAAGGGGTGAGCTAAGGAAATCCTACTACGAGGAAGTAGTGGTGTCCTTATTCTTAGAGAAGGTGCCTTTGATGTGATCGCATGTGCATTTGAAAAGTATGGATGATAAGGATCTTAGGATGTTGATATGGGTTAAGGCCATGGCTCGACATGGAGGCGGTGGAGGGCCCATCGTCACATATGGTGCGGTATTTTTTCATTGGCTACGAGGCCAACTATTGATGGTTGAATAGTACGCCTATGCAAGATCCAACTTCAGGGTTGAACCTGATCTCCCATAACCTAAGGGCGATCAGTGGGATGATCGAGGTGATAAGAATACCATTCCATGTGTTTTTTTTTGTTATATTTCATCATTTTTTTGTATTTTAAGTGATACTAAGACATACAATATTATTTGCAAACATAGGACCTTCTCTTCTAACAAGGTCCTCACCCATGAAGAGGCGAGGCGTGGTAAGGGATATGGCTATCAGGAGTGTGGAGGTTGAATACAATATTCAAGAGATTGAAGACAACCTTCAACAATTGACTGTGTGAGTTTCCGACATTTCGATTGATGACCTTCCTAGGCGTTATCAACACCATAATGCAGGAGTGTCTGGGTGCTTTGGGAGATTACTCCGCTAAGTGGCCCATGATGTGATGTGCTATCAGAGAATGAGGATTAGTCTAGAGTGACTTCCTCATTTTTTTATTGTATTTATACTGAAAGCTTTGAAGATTCAAAATTTTCCCCTTTTATGTACTAGAGATATAATAGCTCCAGATTTTGGGTGGATTGAAAACTTATGGCTCCAGTTTGTATCTCAGTATCAATTTATATAAAAAAAATTATTTACAGATATGTTTGTGTGTGATGTGTTATGTGTATGAATGGATACTTATGTGTTTATGTGATTTTATGCATGAAATCAAAAATTAAAATGAACTTCAAATATGAGCCAGATACCAATCCAAAACATAATTTTCTAGTGAATAAGCTATTGTGTTTAAATGTATTGGGATGTGATGGTAGGAAACATGTTCAAAAGAACTCTCCAAAATATGAACTCTTTGAAATGTACAAAGGAGTAGGGGGTTCCAGATGGTGTAGACTTGGTTTAACTGATGTACAACTAACTCCGAATCTAAGTAAACCCTAATCAAGATCACATCATTAACAAGAGATTTAGTCAACAAACCAATCACTGCATGGTAGTTTACAATATTTTTGTAGTAGGACCCAAACAAGTTCCTCTTGAGCTCACCAGATCATTGGTAGGAAAGTACAATACCCATGTCGCTGATGCGATATTCAATGTGTAACAACTACCACCATCCGTAAAGCCGAAATAAGTGGTTATATGTTCATTTTAACCAAACACTATATAAGAAGGATAATTAAGACACATATTACATTCACACCAAATTCACACTTCAAACTACACACAACACTCTATAAACACTATATACAGAAAACCTATGGTAGATTACCTAGGCATAGTATTTCTTGAGGTAGATCCCATTCTAAGGCTCTCCCATAGGTATTCCATCATAATACATCAAATCATAGGGATATTTTTCTAAGACATGACTAAGAACGTAAGGATCATTCCACATGGACTCCAACTTTCCATCCCCCAACTTATCATGTTTCTGGTCATATGGTAGGACTAGGTCACCTCCATTGAAGAGGCGAGGTTGAATGGATATGTAATATTGAGATTTAATTTGTATTTTATGTACCTCATTTTCCAAGGTATCATCTCGTTGGGTCTCATCAAGCTTGTTCAAGTATAAGAACCATTCTTCCTCCAGAATGGTATTGGGTAGAAATTATATGAAAAGATTTATAGAAGGGATTCCGCATTCTATCGAGAGAGTATCCTCCAACCCATACACCAACTGGAAAGGTGTGAAGCCGATGGATGTCTTAATGATAGTCCCATAGGCCCATAATACGTAAAATAATTGTAATTTCCAACTGGATTTGTCCTATCGTACCATTTGTTGAAGCATGGTTTTCAACAATTTGTTGATGGCTTCAACTTGGACATTGTCTTGCGGGTAGTAGGGTGTGGAATTTTCATGATGAAAACCTAGTTTGGAACTTAGTTTCGACATCATTTTATTTTGAAAGTGTGAACCATGGTTGGTCACTATGGATTGAGGGACTCCAAATCTGGCGGTAATGTAATTGAAAAGAAATAGGGTAACACTTTTTCCATATTCGACGTATGTAGGCATAGACTCAACCCACTTTGGAAAGTAATCCACAACTACAATGCTATAACCATGCCTCTTGGTTCAGGTAGGCTTACAGTGCATTAATTTAATGCCCCATTTCGTGAATGGACTGATAATTATGATGGGATGTAAAGGAGCAGGGTGGATGCACTTCTACCATATAAGATGAAACCATTGTTTAAAAATGGTCTTCTACCATATGGTAAATGGGAAGGAAAGAGGATTTATGATGATGGTATTTCCAGGGCATCTGTTCTGAAGACATGACTTCCATGATTGATTCATCTAACAGAAGAGTTTGCAAAATATAATATAGATATGGGGAGGAGGAATCTAACCAATATGGTAGGTGATAAGGGTCACATGCCACCAAAAGATGATCATTAATGGTGGGGTTGTTGGTGGTCTGGATAGCTTGGTAATTTTCTTCAAAATGAGTAAACGACGTCGAGTCAACAATTGATTTTCCTTTGTCTGAAGTGTCATGACTCTTAGAGGAGATCATGTTCACAAACGTGGTCTGAGTAGGGGGAGGATGAGCTAATGGAAATATTCCCATAAGTGAGGAATCTTTGAGAATACCTACCCCTACGATATGGTACTGTGGGGTCGTAGAAGCTAAAGGTGAGACATTATTCATAGAATTAGAACACTTCTCTGGGGAAAAAAAATTCTAATTCGTCAATCGTAACGATCTTTCCCTGTAATGGGAAATGGACTATACAGAACAAAGATGAGGAAACATGCTGCATAACGTAGAACCAATTCCTACCCAAGAGAATATTGTAGTCTAGTGGAGCATCCAAAACTTCGATATGAATGGACACTGATTTTCCACCTAGTTCAACCTGGAGGGAGGGTAGTAGTCCATACAGCTAAAAACCAAGACCAACAAAGGCCTTCAAAGTCGTAAGTGAACGGTTGATCTCAGGAGAGCCAGTAGCTCTCCAGCATGACAGATACCTGAAAGAAGTTGAAGCACATTTGTCTAACATACTGGGATTGAATTTCTTCCCAATAAAATTTCGTAGATAGTTGAAAATATAACTAATGGGAGATTCTTGACTTGAAATCATCCAGTTTAAATGTGATAACGTTATTCTTTTCAGGATCCATAGCTCCGAGAACTGACAACATAATATTTATTTGTATAGGGAACATTTGGAGTGTTCCTAAAGTGTAGACATATCACATGGTGCTTGGGACAAATATTCGACTACATTATGGTATTCAGAAGCCTACGCATAAGGGTTAAACACTGATTTTCAAATTGTACTCTTTGGCAGCCGAAAAACAGTTTCAAGCTTGATAGGTTTTTCAATATGAAGATTGTTGGTAGGGGGAGGAGTGGAAACTGTAGGCTTATTAGAAGGAGTGTTATCATATTTATTTTCTAGAGGTGTGTCATAGGTCTACGATCTGGTAGTAATATTAACCATTTCACTAGACATCATTTTAAACTCATCTATAGAGGATAAGGAAGACCCATGCAAATATTGATGGTCCATCCACTGTAGTTGGGTAGGGAAAGGATTGGTCAAGAATGTCGGGGTGGGAGAATCTTTCAAGAACTTGCTGACCTCTTCAGGCCAAGGAAATTCCTTGGTGAAGTGGTCACTTGCACATATGCGACAAGGGAACTTTACGTTTCTCTTATTCTTGGATTTGGCATCAGGGTTTTGTGTTTTATTTCTCTCTTGTTGATTTTCATACATTTTTTATTTGTTCTTTCCTTTCTTCTTCATTCCTGAATATTTCAAGGATTGAATGGCATTTACCTTAGTGGAGGCAATGCAAGGAGGGGTGGTTTTGGGACTTGTGGTGGTTTGAATAGCAGGCTGGTTTTTCTTTTTCAGAGATTTTGCCATCGGTTGTGTCTGAACAGAGCCAAGAACACCATCAACGAGTGGCTCTGTTGAAGGTCTTGAGGGGTCCGAAGTAGAACCGGGAGCATGCATGATCAAATCATAAAGAGTACCTAACTTGGAATAAACCAAGTCTAGGTACTGATCTCAGCTAATGTCTTGTTCTTCGATGACGACGCCTCCCATGGAAACATCCCGAGAAATGGGAGGAAGAAAAGACTTAGTAAACCAATCGACAAGTAATTGGTCGGGAATAGGTGCTTTAATCAATCTACGACATCGTATCCACTCATGTATATGATCGTATATATGGATTGAAGCTGTATGACGGAGGGAAATTAAAAGATTCGTACCTATTTCATACCGGATTGGGAGTTGAAAGTGTGTTAAAAACGCCATTTCTAAGGTGTTAAAATCCCAAAAAGAGTGCCAAGGTAATTCTATATACCACTTGGAGGTGGTTCCAGTGAGATTTATTTGAAACAACCTAAAATGCATTGAACCATCCATTAGAGATTTGGACAAACATCATAAATGATAATTCATTACATGGTTCTTAGGGTCTTAACCATCTTTCCTGTCAAAATTAGGTATATCCGAAGGCAATTCACTAGAATAGAAGGCCATGAAGGATCGTGACGAATAGGGTCATTGATCAAACATGACAAATATAGCAGATTGAGTGTAGCAAAAAAGGGTAGCTATTAATTTGGTTGTAGATATTGGTAATATTGATAAGGAATTTGAATACCAATAGGGTCGTAAGCAGATTGATAAACTGGAATTGATGATCCTCCAATCATAAGTGGATTAGGTTGAAGTTGTTTTCCAAATGTGGTGCTTGATGGTTCCTCATGTGGTGGGAATCCATATGGAGGACCTCCAGGTGGCTTTCCTCCATAGGGAATACCTATAGACGATGTTCCTCCATACGGGGGGCCTCGGGATGGTCCCCCGGATGGGGGTTGTCCAGTAATACCTCCAAATGTGGGAGCTCCGGATGGATTTCCATACTTATTTGCAAACAAGATTCCATTATTAAATTGAGCACATAGATCTATGGACAAACACACAACTCACAAAATAGATTGCATAATTTACTCAGCAATTGAAGAATGAAACAATGCAAAAATGGCTTGCAGCTGTCAATGCTTTCATTAATAAAAAAGTAATCGGATAATAATTACAATGAAGTACAATGGCTTTAATAGCCACATGAAATTCGAATCCACATGAGGAAATTCGAATTGATAGACTCTACTTGATTGTAGACAACCAAGACCTTGTGTAAATCACTATCAGAGAACTCAGTAGTTAACTGACCTTTTCTAAACCATAACCGGAGTTCATCGGAGCTCTAAAAAACAACTCAAGTGTTACATTTAGTGTTGACTAAGGCTAAATGACTGTGGTAGGTGATAAATGGGCCCCACATGAGTGCATTCAAGTAAACCTAGCACTAATTGAATGTAGAGGACTAGAACTGAATGTAATTGACTCCTAACTTAGCTTGACTAGTCATTAACTGAACTGAACTGACCTTGGTTGGTTTCAGCACTCCTAGTGGCTCCTAAATTGTAGGGATTGGTCTAGGAGGCTCCTAAACTGATGCAATCAAGTGAAATCAGTGGCAGTGAGCCTCAATTAGTGTTCCCCACACTTTAGTAACTGAAACATATGCCCCAATTTAGGCCAAGTGGACCTAATGGTGTTAATGACTATAAATAGACTGGATGGACTCCCGATTTAGACATATGACCAAATTTGGACAAGGAAGGATTAATAATCCTAACACCCCCCCCTGAATGCTAACTTGGACAACTGTGGGCCCTGGTAACTAAGACCATAGGTCACCCATTACATCAAGTAAAGTAAAGTAACTGCTTAATACAAGGAGCTGGGGCAAAAACCACATGGGAAAAAATCCCCCCCTCTATCTAAGCAGGTAGAATCAGGTCTCAAGTTTGAAAAACTTGAAAATATGTTGTTGTAATATTCATCTCTATGAGGTAGTAAAGCAGCATGCATGGTGTGCTGTGCACAGGTACTTTGGGGCCTGGCATGTAGACTTCTCCTTCTTCTCCAAAAATGATGATGGAAGGAAGGAGGAATGTAACCTTTATCTCTTGCTGAATGAAGAGGTGTATGATCATATCCATTCTTCTGAATGTAGTGAGACTGATCCCTTTCCATATATCATCTTACAGTGAGTCTATTGCATCTCTCTGAAGGAGGTAAGATAGCATGACATAGCACAAGGGTCTTTCCTTTCTGAGTGTCAGGTGAGTTTCCAGTCATCTTCCTAGCTTCCAGTTTGGAAGTAGGGACTGAATCTAGATCTGAGTCACCCTAAATCTCAAGGTCATAAATTGATAAATATGGATCTGTAAAACTAGTAGAAGCTGTAAAAGAAGTAGATGAAATGATTTTACCTTCCCTTGCAAGTGGCTGCTGAGAGTGCACTCGTTCTGAAGGAGGCAGGAAATGTGAGAACTCATATGCTTTTGAAGCATGATTTTCAATACCCTTTTCTATGATACTCCAAGTAGAGATATCTATGATCTCCACTGAGTCAGGACCAAAGATTAGTTGCTTTGGAGATCCAGTATGGGTCATCTGATAGACAGATAACAGGTTTGAAGCTAGGGAGGGAACAAATAGCACATCTTTGAACCTTCCATGTTCAATTTTGACAGAGCCCTTCCCCTTTGTTTTGACTTTACTGTTATTGCCCATCTGAATACTAGGACCATCAAAGGACTGAAAAGAAGAGAATGATTCTCTGGATGCAGCCATATGGTTGGAAGCTCCAGAATCAATGAGGAATACAGGTGTTGATGTGTAGCAAGCCTTCAGTGCATGGCCTTTCCTTTGGTATTCTTCATCTTCTTCTTCTTCAGATTCATCCTTCCTTGCACTAGCAGGTACAGAAATGTTATGCTTTTTCAAAAGAAGAGCCATTTCATCAAGTTGTCTTCTCATACAGGAGCTTTCTGAATGAAAGCCCCTTCCACAGTAAGAGCAGAGGACCTTTCCTTTTCCATTCTTCTTGCTTCTCTTTGTCATTCACTACCTTATCCCCTCTTGCAACTAGAGCTAGATCTTTGGGAGATCGAATGATCCCCATTTGGATCAATTTATCATTCTCAGAAATAGGAGATTGGATGAAGGCATTAAGAGTGGACATCTTCCAATTTGGAGTAGTGAGCCTTACTATTTGGAAGGTGGATACAAAGACTGAGTAGTCTTCATTGAGCTTTGTGAGAATGGCAAGGATGAGCTGATCTTCATCCTTCTTAACTTTGCATTGCTTCAACTGATATATCAGATTCATGAACTTTGTGAAGAATTCATTCAGAGATTTGAAAATGGATGGATTGAGAGTAATCATATCATTTTCTAGTTGATGGATCCTCATCTCATCATGCTTATCAAATAAGGAAGCAAGCTTGTCCCAAACCTCCTTGGGAGTCTCCAAGTCTTGGATGTGAAATCGAAAATCTCTAGAGACCGAGGAGAGCAAGAGTCCATGGGCTTCATCAAGCCTGTTCATGTACTTAGCTTTGTCTTTATCTGATTTTGGCTCTTCCTCTGTTTCTTCTATGAGTCTAAAGAGATGCTTGGTTCAGAGCATTACCACAATGTCATCCTTCCATTGGTGATAGTTGAAGGGAGTAAGAGGCTGCACTGGATGAGCCATTTTGAATGTAGTAAGAAATACTGAGCTGCTGAAGTGAATGCAGTGAGAAGAGGAGGCTGCTTGTACCAAATGCTGTAAGAAAAGTTGATAACCTATCACACAATCAAACATACAAAGTAAGGTCGATAGTCTGCACTTTTGGAATTTCCTTCACACCTAGCATAGTTGATCAAGCAAGCTTGATCAACAATTTCCTAACTTGGAATATTAAGTGGTAACTTCTCCGCTTCTGGTGCAGTACTGGAAGGAGGAATTTGCTCAAAAAAAATGATCCAGCTGGAGATCTGAGGAGGAGAGGTGTCTTGTCCACCGAGGCTCTGATACCATATTAAATTGAGCACATAGATCTTTGGAGAAACACACAACTCACAAAATAGATCACATAATTTACTCAGCAATTGAAGAATGAAACAGTGCAAAAATGGCTTGCAGCTGTGAATGCTTTCATTAATAAAAAAGTAATCAGATAATAATTACAATGAAGTACAATGGCTTTAATAGCCATATGAAATTAAAATCCACATGAGGAAATCCGAATTGATAGACTCTACTTGACTATAGATAACCAAGACCTTGTCTAAATCACTATCGGAGGACTCAGTAGTTAACTGACCTTGTCTAAACCATAACCAGAGTTCATCGGAGCTCTAAAACACAACTCAAGTGTTACATTCAGTGTTGAATAAGGGTAACTGACTATGTTAGGTGAGAAATGTGCCCCACATGAGTGCAATCAAGTAAACCTAGTGCTAACTAAATGTAACTAACTCCTAAATTAGCTTGACTAGTCATTAACTGAACTGAACTGACCTTGGTTGGTTTCGGCACTCCCAGTGGCTCCTAAATTGTAGGGATTGGTTTAGGAGGCTCCTAAACTGATGCAATCAAGTGCAATAAGTGGAAGTGAGACTCAATTAGTGTTCCCCACACTTTAGTAACTGAAACATGTGCCCCAATTTAGGCCAAGTGGACCCAATGGTGTTAATGACTATAAATAGACTGGATGGACTCTCGATTTAGACATATGACCAAATTTGGACAAGGGAGGATTAATAATCCTAACATCCATAAGTATGGACATTCGACCAATTATGTTTCCCCATGGGGTATTAAGGTTACCAGGATAAGGGATGTCGAGAAAAACATTTCTCGAGAAAAAAAGTTGGGAATTTTGGGTAATCATTTCCAATTGATTTCTTGGATGAAGGTATCCCCAAGTGGGTTGGTTGAACATCGGTTGTCCCAATGTGGAGGAAGGAACTATTGTGTTTGTAGTGTTGGAAGGTGGCCCAACCACGAGCTTCCCTAGAGAAAAATCCTTCCCTTGATTTGGACTAGTTCTCATGGTTGTGGGGACGACTAGTGCTGGGTATTTCCCCTAGTGACAGGATTAACAAGAGAACCACAGATAGAAGGGAGAATTTGAGCTAATAGGGCATAGATAGAAGGTTGGCCGAGATCATAGGAAAAAATACTTTGAACCGGTATTCCAGATACAGTAGCAACATTAGACCAAGTAGGGACATGGTGGTACTTGAGGGTGTCCCTTTATGAACGACTTGGAAAAGGAGAAACACTTCTCCTTCTTATGATTTCTCCCCTCATGAGTAAATTGGACACCATATCAAAGATGGGTCTAAAATAATCATTATTATATAACAAAAACCTTAAAATAGGTGGGGGGGGGGGGTAGCATCAGTCAAAATAGTGGTGCCGTACTCAGAAACAGTCTATCCTAAGGAAGCATCCCAAAAAGGAGAAATTGGACCAAATTCCGCTACCACTAGGTCATCTGAGGGTGGGGAAAACACCCAATCATGTGCACCAGAATGGCCTTCCATAGTGAAGTGAAAAGTTGAATCATGTGAACAGGGTAATTGTACCAATACTCTTCTCCTAATTCAACAATAGGGACACCTTCCACAGAAGGATCAATAGTGGTACGTTGATCCGTGCTCACCCCTTGTCTTTACTCCATGGTAGGAGAAAATTCGGGTGGTAGACCCTGCAATTTGTGAGATATCCTCATAGGTGGTTTATCCATAATTATGGATAACAAACTTCTACTCTAAATATTCACTACTAAAAAAGGAACACACAAATAATTCTATGCAAGCTAAGGCCACAAACAAACTTAAGTGATAGGAGGGGTTGGAACAAGCTGGAACCTCACTAGGATTGTGAAGTTGTCCCAACTCGCGACATACCACAGGTTCCAATAGTAAAATGTCACAAAGAGAATTGATACCATAGCCTTTCCTGAATACCTGACTACCTGGATGGCTCGTGCGTAGTAGCTCCCCGAGTGCTATTCTCGGTGTATTTATCCAACATGATGACCAAAAGTATTTTCTTAGTTGGTATCAGTTCCTAGAAGGGTATCCCTATAACATACACGAGGTGCATGGAATCTCAAATCTGTGTTAGTGCTATCTGATGCATAGTCGCTCAATAGGGTTCTTCTGATATACTATCAATTATGTGAAGAAATTTTTGATCTACTTCAAAGGTACGCGGAAATTCATTCGATATACAGATTGGTATGTGGAATAACCGCATGATCCCCGGGATACAGCGGAGGCAAAGAAATGACAACTCCTATGTTTATAGACACCAGAACACATCTTCTAACCTATCACCCAAATTTCTAAGAATTTTAACCTAATCTACTGTCCAATTTTATCTTGATGGTTAATGAATGTTTGTGGAATATGAAGTAAATTGCAAGATTCAAATTATCTAAATGCTAATGCAATTTTCCTTTCGATGAAATCTATATATAGAGAGGGAGAGGTTCTTTTTCCAAAACACAAGAATACAACCATGTGATCCAAACAATTCCTTTCCTCAAACTTCAAGTACTTTTAGACAAGCAAAAATCTAAGGCTATGTTTTAAAAGCTCTTCTACTGCAAAAGGAAAAGACTTTGTTATGCAGAAATGCCTATTTTCTCTAATAAATGTTCAAAAAATAAGAACACTTCTAATGATCTATCCAAACCAAAAGAAAGCAATCAAAATTTTCTTTTGTTTTTTTATACGATTTCGAATAAAGAAGTGCAAAACTCTCATTACAAAACAAATAAACCATACTATTTTTCCTTTTCACAGATTTGTAAAGGGATCCTAAAAGACTAGTCATACAAACCATACACCCAAAATCCAATTTGCATATGAAATTTATTCAATAGCTGCAGTATGTAGCAATCCTAATGTAATTTAAGACTGCACAGGTTGCGCCTAAACTAGTCATGTCACATTTCTTATTGAAAATGTCACTACAAAAGGAATGTCTTGTCATACATTCATTTCAAAAATCCTACTAAGAAAACTTCTTAATATATGAGATTAAAAACCACATCCAAGATAAAACACACATCGATACCTCTTAATGAGCACGGGAGAAAATTGACCAAACTCAAAAACAGACAAAATTTTTGAAAGAAAGGACTTTAGACCTGGAGAAAACCTACCTCGACACACCATGAAGGGAAGAACCAGAGCGTCGTATAGTGACCGACATACTCTGCCTCTCTGTAGAAGGTGTCAATGGTTCTTTCTGACTATGGGAAGAAGGCGTCAATATTGGCGCTAGATGATAGTGGGAAAAAGGAATCAGCAAGGGTCCGACGCTCTGCCAAGCACATCTAGGTGCATCGATGGATCTGGAGAACAAAAGAGTCAAACAACCTTTAGGATAACCCGATGTGGATCAAACTAAAATTATGGTAAGTAAGAACACGAACCAAAGAAGGAAAATGCGAGTGAAGTAAGGTGGATTACTCACCTTAGATCTTTAAATGAGTAATAAAAATTTTCATAAGATTGTAATCAAAAGTAACATAAAAATTCACAGATCATCTGATTGGATTTCCCTCCAGTATGGTTTCCAATTTTGTTACTGGGAATATTTCAATTACTGCAGACACAATTTGCTCCCCTAGCCTACATGGGGAATATCTATAACAAAAAACCAGAATGATGCATCCTTCTCCTAGATAATTGAATTTCTTGAATGCTTAAGCTTTCCTTACCTCAATGTTGGAGGTTTTCCTTGCCTTATGAATCCTCTGCGATCAAATGTACCTACAAAGAGTATGAAGAACAAGACAAAAGGATGAAAGCAACAAGACAATCCAAATATTATACTAATGGTCAAGTAATAGAGTAATAAACAACTAATATTAACACAAATATTTTATGGAAAAGAAGAACATGTTTGTATTGATAATAAAAGGAGTAATAAGCTACAACTGAATCCTTGACGTTGAAGAGTGAATCTCACAATACTTTCAACATCACTCTTACACACACTCTACAAGCTTTTTCAAGCCTCACTAATAAAGACAATTTCTTTCCTCCTACACTAGCTATGATTCCAGTAGCATGAAGATAATCTCTTGGTCTCCTCCTCCTACATGGTCCATGTAGCTTGCTTTTATAGGCCAAAGGAAGCACAAAGGGGTTGATATCTCTTGGGAGGAAGGTAGGGAATGATCCCTCGGGGATATGAGCTCAAGTGCCACATATCCCTATCAGTTGGGATCATCCTCCATGAGGAATTTTATCTAGAAGGTTCTTGTTTATTCTCTTTTTTCCCTTTTTTCAATGCTGACACCCTCTGCAAGTAGTCTACATGCGCAAACACTCTTTGTGATCGGGCTACAAGTGACATTGATGCACTTTGTCAATGGACAAGTGGTGTCATTCCTATCTAACAGCCTGTGCCAAGAGGCAAGGTGTGTTAGAATCCCTAGAATTGAGCATCAAATCCCCCAAAAGATAGTTTGGCCAAGGGTCTTTAAGGGATCAATCATTAATATAGTTTTTGGGTGTAACAACCCTTTAAACTATTGTTTTGTTCTAAATTTAAAATACTATAAATTATTTAACCAAAGTTTATTATCAATTCATGACTATAATTATGCATATGAAAGTATTACGAGACCAACAACAACTAGGAGAGGAAGGTAATCCAAGCTAGTGAATCAATTCATTATTAAAATCAAGCCCAAGTTTAAGAATTCCACAATAACCATGAATAATACACCACAAATTAATAAATTCATTGTCTTTTAACTTTATTGTTTTTAATTGATAGATTAAAGTGAAAGGCAATCTTTTGGATGGTAAATCTATCAGATTATAGTGAATTGTACTATCTAGATAGTATCATTATATTCAAGAAAAGAGAAAATTTGGAGGCCTGTCACCCCCTTTAGACCGAGGATATGGCATGTCCTCAGGCCATCAATAAACATAAACTTTCTTGTATTGTTTTATTCCAACACTTTGGATTATCAACAACAGTCAACAAGCAATTCTAGGAAGCCATTATTATTATTCTAAAGAAACCTATATTTTTTTTAGAAAAACAAGGATGAAGTATAAGTGATAAGAATGACCAAAATGATTATAGATTTTAAGATTACAAATATATCACACATTCTCACTAAGACCATATAAGTTATGATAGTGAATTTTCCCCATGTTCTTAGATACAAAACATTAGGGTATAGATGGTCCAGAAATCCTATAGGAAACTAGTCATCCCTGATTTAAGACTTATTGTCATCCAAGGAATATGAATAAAGTTCACATTTGAGTTCATTAAATTTATATAGTTATGAGTCCCACTTCTAGGATAATAATATCCTAGATATAGTTTGAATTAGATGACAGGGTCTTAAGTTCAACTTATAGCCATTCTCTAATGAAAAATGAATGATTGGCTTAACCATGTATATATGCACTCAGGGTCCTCGTTTGATTGATCCATATGCATAGAAATATGTTTACTATGTCTCTTTTACCCGACAGTTCCCCACTGCCAGCGAGCCTACTTAGTAACTTGACGGGGTTACCTTGGTACCATACAAGCATAGCCCTGCTTCCAACGAGTTTGTTCAATACCTCGACATGTTTGCTTGTATTTTAACAAACTTCCTTATTTATGATTTTACTCGGCTTCAACCATGCATGTTTAGTACCTTGGTGGGTTTTCCTCATAATTATTTCAAAAGATAATGATTAATAAAGTATATGGAAGTTGGTTGGTACTAGAGTATAGTATTTTGATAAGCACATAACTCCATTAAATGTAATTGATGAGCACATTATTTATAAAAACCTTAAATTATAGTTCATTTCAAAAGAGAATAACCTAAATATTTTCTCTAGCCCCTAATTAAGTACGTACTCTTCATATGAAAGTTTAATAGTGTTCATCCATAGGTAGAATGTCACTTACTCCCCAACTACTATTTAATAAAGATACTTAAATAACAAGATTTGATGATGATTGTAGGATGTACAAGTGACATATAGGTATTAGATAGACCTTAAAGTTATGGAAAATTCCCATTATGTTTTTAAAGTTGGTCTTGAGCAACTGTTATAATGAATAGTCATAAATATGCGTGTATGATGAGAAAGAAATTAAATTGTTTTGGTTTAGTTATTAGCATTATCTTGTTATTAGTTCTTTTATTGGAAAATGAAACAAAAAAATGAAGCTACATTAATCTCTAAGCTAAACTTTTTATTTTATTTATATACATATTTTCCTATTCTACCTAAGAAGAAAGAAAATATCTCTATTCAAGTATATGAACTTTTCAAATGTAATTAAATTCAAAGAAATATGAAAAAATACCTATATCCACATATGAAAAAGTTACAACATTGATTACCTGGATATGGAAAATCAACCAACTTACTTGTTTCTGCATCAGAAGGTGTCAAAGGAAGTAATGGTATTGTTTCCTGATTACCTCTTGGAATTATATTTCAATGTAATCCCAATACTCACCTTCCTTCCTCATGCCATGCAAGTCCTCTTCTTATGAATGTTCAATTGCTTGAATAGATGAAGGATCTGTTGATATATATGTGGAGAACTCTTCAATTTCATGTTGCTCTCCAATGAATGTAGTCTCCAAGTTTTTGGTGTCGTTGGAATATTGGCAAGGAGAGTCTTTTTGTAGCTCATGGGATTGTGGTTGTTATTTTATTTTCGGAGATGTAGATAAATTATTAACTTCTGTTAAGATGTGATCTTCTTGAGAAGAAGAAATTGAGATCGCAACTGCTTCTAGGATTTAAGAGAGTTTTCTCAAACTGATGGTCACCTCTAAATCCATTTTATTGGTTGATAGATATTACTTCACACATGGATTAGTGTCCAGGGTTCTTACAACACCCAAATAAATAGATATATACTTTAATGATTTTAATAAAAAACTACCTACATAAATACGTTCCTAAAGCAAATTTGCACAAACCAAAAGAAAACTAAATCTTAAGAACTAGTTTCAAAATTGAAAAATACTTCACACCTATAGATAAGATAAAGCACAGTTGTGAAAAAGAGATCAAACTCATACTTGCATAAAAGTAAACACACTGGTAGAAAGAATAAATACACTTGCATAAAAACATTGTTGCAGAAAATAAACACACTCGTGGAAAATAAACTTGCAAAAAATAAGCACACTTGTAGAAAGTAAATCTAACATGTGGAAAAATAAACACACTTGCGAATAGGAAATTCACTTGCATGAAAAGGAACCATAGAGATTTGGGGCAACCCACTAAAGTGGATTCAACGGGATATTACACTACGTAAAATCCATAGTGAGGTCGTCTTTGTGTCTTACCATTTTCTCCTCCCCCTTGTCATGTAATGTAAAGCAACCTATCTACATAAACTTCAACCCCTTTAGAACCTCCCCAGCAACGATTCCAAAATTGTCGGTAAAAATATATGTTAAGAATTTGACACTAAATTTTCAACTTGGGGCTCGTAGGATTTGAGGTGCTAACACTGTATGTGTAGGGTGAAAACCCTACCGATCCTAATATGTTCTAAAGACTAAGGACTGTAGTTTGCCTAAGAAAATCAATATGCCATCGAGTTGAAAGATTATGAATTCGAGTCTTTGACCCGAATTAAAATATTTATGTTGAATCAATGTTTTACAAAAAAAGTAAAGAATGCCTACAGTAACTATCTATTATCTATCAAACACTAAAGACCAAACCTATTTTAATAATTAAAAGAAAATCTTAAGAACACAAACTTAATCAAACTTCTTATGATTTTAATATAGTTTTTGATCAAACTGCAATTAGTAAAATAAAACTTATACTAAAGTTCAATCAACCATGTAACAATTCTATAAGTGAAATTGAATTCCACAACAAAAGATATCCAACCATTGAAGAGAAAACTTGTTTATACGAAGACAACAATCAAAATCACATTCACAACATGAGTTGCATAGATCTTCCACAATATAAATCAACAAGCAAAAGAGTGCATAAGTTTTTAGTCTACACTTTGTATAGAAATGAATCAATGGTTAATCTTTACAAATAATTGAATTCCATGTTCTCGCTCATGAGTCATAAACTTTCAAGGTTGAATTAATGAAAATAAAGAGATCAATTTCTTTAAGGAAAGAACTCTATATGGCAAAACAAGACTTTACCATCAATTCTAGAAAATTAAATCTACTACCTCGACAAAGAATTTGACCAAAAGAAACAAAGCACACGCTGATCTATACAATTGTAAATAAGAACCAATTTAACAATCTTCAAGTTCATATCAAACCACCAAATTCTAGCTATCAAAAAAACTATTTAAAATATTCAAAGAAAAATGAATTGACAAAGGGAAAAGTTACTATGATATTCTGAAACATAAATTAATGAAGTAGATTTGATATTCAAAGGAAACATTCTATCGAAGCTACAAAGTAAGCTATGAATTTGACAAAGCTAAAAGTCAAAATTAGAAAACGACTTAGAAAAGAAACTGCATATGTAATTGCAAATAAAAAATGCTAAGATGGGTTTTAGAGTTTAATCTATTAACTGGAACAAGCTCGAATGACAAAGAACAAATATCAAACTACACCAATCTAATCCAAACTACCCCAAACTACTCTAGTATTGGGAAACCAAAATAAAAGTTATCGATCTATGTAATTAAAAGACACAATTTCATCTACAGGAACATAGCATGGACATGAAATTGATATTCACAATCTAATACACGAATTCACAAAATAGGACAACTTACTGAAATTCAGTTTTCACAATAAAACATTTTATGTCAAAACCATAATCTACATAGTCTAAAATCGATTCTATAGGGGGGGTTTTACATGTAGGGCCAAGTAAATTATTCACATAGATTTTACTATAATTTTATATGTTAAATTTCACACAAAATTTGTCAAAATTACACAAGAAATTGCTATACACATGAATTGATGCTTACAATTGAAATGTAAACAAGGAAAAACTGTATAGATTCCAACTTGAAATTTGAAGAAAGAAATTGACACACTGTACACAGGGATGGCCAATCCTTGGGATCACACAACTATACAAAAGAATTTACTTCTCGAGAGTTCAATTCTCATGGAACAAAGCTAAGCTTAGAAAACATAAATTTGATGCTTAAACTCTCATTCTTCCCTCCCTTGATGTCTACTTCAAACCTTGATTTATACATTCAGACCTATGATGAGAATATAGAATCGAATCTCCATAGCGATGGGGTCGTTCAACGAATTACTAAGTTTTGGAAAATTGACCACAAAAAAAGTCTAAAAAAATTGTCTCATTAGGCAAATTTTTCTCTAGATTTGTTGAGAAATTTCGAGACTTCGCGCTGAAAGAGATAAATGACCATATTTGAGAAGTGGATTTTGAATAGTTTGACATGATTCTTTATGAATTGCTAAAAAATGAAGCCCAAAAAATACTTCCTAGTTTAATGAAGAAAGTGTCAAACAATTTTTGGAATCTCAAAAATCAAATAAATTCCGAGGACAGTTTGAAGTTGTTGCTTGATTACCTGGACCGTGAACTGTTCGATCAATTTCTTCGTGTGTCGGTGGAGTTAAAACCTGCATAGTAAACAAACGAATCATTATATCATAATAAGATGACCTCCATATAATAAAAAACAATTCATTATGTCATATGTGACAATGATCCATTGTGGTATATAATTAAAAATACAAAACAATTTGTTGGATGATGCGGAGTGGTACTCATTGTATTAGTTTATGCCTTAGTCAACGAATTTGTTTTATGTTTGAAGTGGTATATATAGGATGGCTCAAGATATTGAATATTTTAAAATGTCATATCATAAGTTTTATGTTTTTTAAATTGAGTAGCATTGAAACATATGAATTTGGCATTTAAATAAAAAATTTATTCAATTCACTTTTCTTTAAATTTTTCATAATTCACTTTTAAACTTATATTTTAAATTACAACAAATTTACCAAAAACAATTTAATATGGATAGTTTTAAAGTAAAAAATAGCAATTATTTTTAATATATTATCCTTTCAACCATGGTTTTGTTTTAAATTTAAAATACTGTAATTAATGAGCCAAAGTTTATTATCAAGTCATGATTATAGTTATGTATATGCAGGTATTATGGGACCAACAAAGACTAGACGACGAAGGTAAGCCAAGCCAGTGAATCAATTCATTATTAAAATCAAGCCTAAGTTTAAGAATTTTAAAATAACCATAAATAATATATCACAAATTAATAAATTCCCTGTATTTTAATTTTATTGTTTTTAATTAATAAATTAAAGTGAAAAGCAATCTTTTGGATGGTAAATCTATTAAATTATAGTGATTTGTACTGTGTGGATAATATAATATATTCAAGAAAAGAATAATTTTGGGGGCCATCACTGAGTCAAGGAAGGATTTGTCTTAAATAGTATAATATACTCAAGAAAGGAACACTTTTGGGGGCCATCACTAAGTCAAGGAAGGATTTGTCTTAAACCAACGTAGATCCAAATTCTACGCTCTATCAAGTGCCGAGAGGGATCAAATCTCTTCGTAGGTATCCATTGATTTGATTCAAACCAAAAGACACATATTTTTATTTAAGGTCCACATATAATATTTTATTATTAATATTTAATATTATTTATGGCCCACATATAATATTTTTTATTATTTTTTATTTTGTTATGAACTAACATTACATCATTTCCCCATACATGGTTTTAAAATCATATGCAAGGCCCTCCTACAACCATGTGTTGTTTAGGAAGCCTTGCAAGGCCCTCCTAAACCATGGTTTTAAAACCATGTGCAAGGCCCTCCTAAACCATGTGCAATAAACGATGGGTTGTTTAGAAGGCCTTGCACATGGTTTTAAAACCATAAACCATGTGCATGGTTTTAAAACCATGGTTTAAAACCATGTGCATAAAAACCATGTGCATGGTTTTAAAACCATGTGCATAAAAACCATGTGCACATGGGTTTAAAACCATGCACATGGTTTATGGTTTTAAAACCATGTGCAAGGCCAACATTTTTTATTATTTTGTTTAGTAAAAAAATTACAACATCTCCCCCATATTGTATTTTTTTCCTCACCCATATTTTTTTTACGGATAATTAAATTTTTACTTTTTTATTGTTTTGTTAGGTAAGAAGATTACAACATCTTCTCCATATTAGGTTTTTTTTCTGGCTGACATTTATTTTGGCTTATAATTAAAAAAATTATTTTTTATTAATAAAAATAACGTTACGTAATGTTACAAGATCTCCCCCATACTGGGCTATAGAGCGCCTCTCGACGCAAATATTGTGACAACAATTTAGTCATGTTCTTATTTTAAATTTTAGACTTTAGAGCATGTACTTACCTGATGTTTCGCTTATGAAAATGATTTTTCACTCGATGTTTCATTCATGAAAAGTGGTATTCTTCCTAATGCTTCATCCACCAAAAATCATTTCTCACCCACTGTTTTGACCATGAGAAGAGATCTCTACTTTGTGTTTTGGTCATGAGAAGAGATCTCTCTTTTTAAAAAGAATATTATGGCCTGATATTTCTCTCATAAAAGCGATGCCGCGTTGGATGATTTGTTTTGTCAAAAGGAAATTTTGTGGCCAAGTGGTTTGCTCACAAAATCACATTAAGGGTGTGATATATCGTCCCTCACATGACCTTTCCCTTACATCATAGTGTTGATTGAAAGAAATTTCCTACATGATGAGAAAAAAACAAAAGACAAGAAAAGGGGGTGAGTGGATGGTAAGAGATGCCACTTTAAAAGATTTATAAAATGTGGGTTTAACCATTTACCTCTCATAGTGATTGGGAGAATACCAATTCATTCATGTGCACTAGTCAACTACTACCGAGAGCATTGATTATGGTTAACAATTCTAACTCAATTACTCCATTTATCAATTGGATATATATTTCTTGCCACCTTTCTCACTTGTTTGGGTAATTTCTTTCATTACTGGTAAATTTTTTATGTACCATTAGAATAAATTTAAATGAAGAACCACTTTTATTCTATCCCAATGAAAATTTGAAACGTCTCTCATCTTTTCAATCATTGGGGAACCCTAGTCATGGATCATCATTTAAAAAATAGAGACCTAATTTCAGTTTTAAAGACTAAACTGCACTTCCTTGGACTAAAAATTGGGTCATATTAAGAGTCTCATTTTCCTAGCCACGCCATGCCTTTTCAAGCTAAACATATGGTTTACCTTTGGCCATTCGATCTTTTGATCAAAATTTCACTTCTTAAGCTTGACCCTCATAGATTTAATGTCCATTTCTGCAGCTCATTGTATCATGATACTCATTATTTCTCTCCAAATCCCTTGACTGGGTTATGCATGAACAAATAAGAACACTTTAATATAAGTTTGTTGTTCATGCCATATATGATTAAATAGAAGGGAACGATAAAAACTATTTGAAACCCACCTATAGGTTCCTTTGGGAGAGCACTAGAAGCCTGAAATCTATTTGGGTGAAATGTTTGGAATTTTGTCACTTCATGGCATAAATAAAACTATTATTTTTTCTTCCTAATAGTGCTAATAACCAGGTTGAAGGGGAAAGCAGACCAGGAGTTGTCTTTATCTAAAGAGGAGAATCTTGTCAATACACATTACATAGACACCAACAACAATAATAAGGCTGAACCTATATATAAATGAGGCGATATATCCAACATCTTAAAGAAATAGAGCTATCCTAATACCCTATTGAGTACACAGATGACTAGGGAGTGTATCATAACATTAGGACATCCAAGATTTATAAAATAGTAGTTAGATACACCATGTTCCCATGTGCAAAAATATCTCTTGGATCCTACTGAGGGTAAATATCAAAGGTTGCTTAATCACAAACATCAATGAATCCAAGGAATAACATCTTTTGAACCGAATAGCCTAGAGGTTGTAACATTACCATCCATCAATTTAACCAACTAAGGTGATATTTATGAATTATGGGGTTCTAAATTTTGCTCCATAACATAATACATAATTCATAAAGAATGAAATGTGTGTGCAGATGCATAAATAAAAATACAAAACAAAAATAAAATCCATCAACACAAACAACATGCATATACCAACATATTCCTTGCAAGAATCAAATAAAAACATGGCACATTGAAATATAGAGAGAATACTTATCTTTACACAAGGAATATCAAAGCAACTAACTATGTAAGAGAAATTTTCCACCCAACCATAGGCACTCTGTCCACTATATACTCTTTCTGTTGAGAGGCGACCCCCAAGTTGGGCTATGAGGTCACCAAGGAGAATAGAAATCCTGCAAGATTCTCTCCCTCAACCAACAACCTATTGTTATCTCTATTCTTTGTCAAATTCTCATACATAACTCTCTCTCTCTCTCTATATATATATATATCTCACTAAACTCTCACAACCTTGGACCCAATAATACCTTCCCCACAAAACACCCTTCTGAGCTCGAGAATCCCCTTCACTAATCCACGACTCCCTTGGGTGATCCATCTTTCCAAATGTCTCCAATGTGTGCATAGAAAGAGTCCAACTTGATATATGTTGTTGTATAACCACATGCATGCTTAATTCATGGCTCTTCAATCATAAAAAAGTATCATAACTCAAAGGGTAAAGGTCCCTATCTTTCCCAACCTCTATGCTCACCTACAACCATCTCTCTTTCCCTAAAAAGCACAACTCTGTCTTCCAATTCAAATTTCTAAGTTTGCACAATCCGGTAATTGGTAATGAACATCTAAATGACAATCTTGTGTACTGTACAAAAATTTTGGTAAAAAATTGCATGATTAATAATAAATAATGGACTCCAAAGATGAGAGAATGATGGAAACACAACAGAATTTGAGGCCAAAATCTGACGGCTACCATGTCTAAAATTCGACACTAACCTGTCGGGTATTCGACACCCTCAATTTGTTTGTCGTCGGTGGCATAACGTCGGATAGTCGACATCCAAGACAAGGCCGTCGGATTTTCTACGGCACGACTTTCAGATTTCCTATGGCCAGGTCGTCGGATTTCCTACAGCAATGCCATCGGATTTCCTATGGCAAGGCCGTCGGATTTCCTACAACAAGGCCGTCAGATTTCCTACGACAATCTACCATCGGAGCCACAGCAATTTCGTTGGATTGACATGAAATCCGACAACAACTGATATGCATTGAACGATGGATAACCAACGGGATACTGTATATTAATAATAATAATACAACTATATTCAGTGGCAAGTTTACTTTGAGATATGCCATAGATATCATTGTCTTTTGATATATTTTGGTGGATGTTTTTAAGTTTTAATACATCATCAGGACCAAAGATATGTAGATCTCTTCATTTGAAAGAGGATTCAACACAGATGGAATCTAGGTAGCTATATGTAAATAATTTGATACTTATAGCTATGAGAAGCACATTGCATGATGTAAGAATAAGTTGGCAAGTGGATATGACAAGAAAGGCATTGGCCTTGTGCAGTAGATTTCTGGGTCTATAGGTTTTTCATCTATATATTTGGCACAAAGTGGATATTCTAAAGAGAATTCACATGCTAGACCACAATCCTTGGCCACTCTTATGGTTCCAAATCTAATGTTGCTAATTTAGATTTCAATTTGGTAAACACATATTTGAATAGGCATTGGAGTGGTTCACTTATGTGCCTTGTGAATGTTAGGCATCATATTTCTTTTGCAATGAATACTTTTGGTGAATTCATGGTTGAACCTAGTCAAATTCATTAAAATGTTGTCAAACATGTGCACAAAAATTTAGATGGAAAAGTTCATTATGGCATGAGGTATGAGGGAGGTAGAGTCACTATTGCATGGAATTGTAAATTCAAATGCACAAGGGATGCAAGCAGAAGGAAGAGTACTCCTAGTCATTGCCTCGAGTTGGGATCAAGGATGATATCTTGGTTCAATAAAAGGCAGAGCGCAATTGCTCTCAGTTCAGCTGAAACTAGAAATATGCCAATGCCATTGACATGTTATAAGGTTGTTTAGATTTGAAAGCTCATTGGAAAGTTCACCAATCATAGGTTGAAAACCATTGTTGTTAACTACGACAATTAGAGTTGAATCACGCTCTTTATGAATCCATCATTTCATAATCACTCCAAGCACATTGACATCTAATAACATTTCACCAAAAATAGAGTACACAATGGAACTATTTTCCTTGGTTCCCATCCCATTGATATATAGGTCATTTACATTCTAATGAAACCTCTTGCAAAGGAAATGTTTGATATTCCAAGATAGAAGCTTGGTTTGTTAGATAACACCTTCCTCACAAAAAGTAAAGTGGTACTTTTTTATTGCTCAAAGGTGTTCTCCTAATAAGAGGATATGTTCCGGTGGTGGAGATGCTGAACAGGGGCTAGTTCGCGATCAATTTGACGAAGGAGGAGGACCTCAAATGGATTCAGAGAAAAAGTTGGCATATTGATCATACTCCTGTTCTCTTGAAACCATGGAACCCTTTGTTTGATGCAAGCAAAGAAAGGGTGGACGTAACTCCTATCTGGGTGAGACTGCCAGCCCTTCCTCTCCACTTTTGGGATTTGTATCATTTCAGGTGGATTGGAGATATCTTGGGGAATTTTTTGGAGGCGGACTTATCTTAATTGGAATCCCATGAGAAGAAGGTTGCTCGTATCTTGGTGAACATTAATCTCAAGGAAGGCTTGGCCGAATCTATTAATCTGGATTGGGGGCCAGTGATCATCCCTCAAATACTAGATTATGAGAATGTCCCATTTCGCTGTAGGCATTGTCATGCGTATGGGCATCCCGTTTCGGACTGCACTTTACCGATGCATCCTCATCTTAGTAACAGAAGGAGAGGTGCCTCGGCTACTCGAGAGGGACATCCTAAGAAGACGGATGAGTCTCACGACATCGCTCATACATCTGTGGAAGATTTGGCCAGAGAACTGAACCGTGAAGAACCAACCCCTGCAGGTCCAAGGGTGGTCGAAGAAATTTTAGTACAAACAGAACAGGCCCCAGCTCCGGTATTTGTTAATTCTTCTAAGGATCCTACCTGCTCGGGTATTTCTACTTTTCATATGTCTCCAAATGTAAATTTGCTCATGAAAAATGTTTCTTTCTTTGGTTCTGAATGGATAGAAGGCTTGAGGAAACTCTCTTTATCGGGTCAGTCTGGTCCCTCTTTACCCCTCCCCGTGCCCTTTCTTCCAGCTAAGGTCAACCTAGGTAAGGATGCCCTTTCCACACTTGTCCTGACTGCCTGTGCTCCCGACCTTCTTCCTACTATGGAAGGCCCTCCAGTGCAATGTTGGAACCAGACCCCGAAACCTTTCTTGAGGAGCCCTGTCCATCCCCCTCAGATTCCTCGGACTCGGCTTACTTTCTAAGATCTAGTACAAAGTCTGCTATAGGATTGGGTAAAGTCTCCTCGCCTGTGAGAAGGGGTCGGGGTAGAAAGACAAACTTTTCCAAGGCTCAGTCCAGAGCAATGGAGGATCTGTTGGAAGGAAAATAGCAATCGATTGAAAAGGCCCTTAGAGTGAAGAAGGCCAAGAAAAAAGGACGAATATGAAACTCATGTCCTTCAACTGTCGAGGTCTAGTTGGGCCTATTAAGAAATCAGCCTTCATTAGGGTGCTTACTCTTGAACACCCGGATGTGATTTTACTACAAGAGACCTTAGGAGTAGGAGATGTGATTAAGGAGAGGCTGGAAAGTTGGTTACCTGGTTGGTCTTTTGTGACCCTTGATGCAAGAGGCCATTCTGGGGGCCTGGCGGTGGGATGGAGGAATTGTTGCGTGAAGCTGGCTAATGCTTGGGGGTTGGATTCTGTGCTGGGTGTGGAGATTTTCTCTGAAGAGTTGGGGATTACATTATCTGTGATAAATTTCTATGGGCCTTATTTGAACAGGCCCCAGTTTTGGGACTCTCTGCTACAAAATCCCTTGGTGAATGGTGATTCGCTTGTTTTGGGTGGCGATTTTAATTTTTCTCTGGGTCAAAATGAGGTCTGGGGGCCACGTGCCCATGCTGATTCCTTGAAAGGTTTCTTTGTTCATAAATTGGTGGAGAAAGGGTTACTGGATATTGAGCCTGTAAAACTAAGGCCAACTTGGAGAAACAATCGAAGTGGGGATGCAAGGGTGGCTAAAAGGATAGACCGTTTTCTGGTAGCAGAGCAGTTGGTGGACAGATTTTTCTTAGTTCGACAATGGGTGGGCAGTGGGGGACATTCTGACCATTTACCTATCTTTTTTGAAATAAAAAAGGGTCATATCAATCCCCTGAGCCCTTTAAAATTTAATAAAACTTGGCTACAGGACGAGACCTTCAAAACTCTCTTTCTCACTCACTGGAGCCCTATAGTAGAGGAAGATGATAGATCGGCTGCCTTGCAGTTTGCAGACAATATTAAAAGGTTAAAAGTTTTGATCAAGGGCTAGGTAGCTGAAAAGAGAATCAGAGAAGATGCTGAGCTGAAACATGTGGAGGCGGATCTACTGGAGATCTATGAAGGAGAAGGTGGTGGTTTCACTTCACAAGAATTGAAGGAGGCATTGACAAGGCTTGAGGGCCGACGCAATACTCTCTTACTGGAAAGAGAGGAAGTGTGGAGGCTCAAAAGCAAAGCTATATGGCTGGAATGCGGGGATGATAACACAAATTTTTTTCATGCTTACGCCAGAGGAAGGAAGGTGGCAAATACCATTTGGAGCCTGCAGGATGAGGAGGGCTCTTCCCATGTATCTTTTGAAGATAAGGCCAGATGTGGGGTGAATCATTTTCAGCAACTGTTCAAAGCCCCTCAACAGGCCACAATCGAAGAGGTCATCAAAGTGGCTCAGACGTTCCCCCGCTTTGTGGATGAGGCGGGAAACAGGGATCTTATGAAGGAAGTGTTGGAAGAAGAACTGAAGAAGGTTATGGGCAGTTTTCAGAAAGATAAAAGCCCAGGTATAGATGGCTGGACGATTGATTTCTTCCTAGATCTCTTTGATATCCTGGGGAAGGACCTCTTGCAGGTTATAGAAGACTCAAGGTCGTCAGGTTGGATCCCGGCCAGTTTCAACTCCACCTTTATAGCCCTCATCCCAAAGTCCGATAATCCCCTTTCCCTAAATGATTTTAGACCTATTTCCCTATGCAACTGTGTCTACAAGATTATTTCAAAAGTAATAGCTATGAGACTGAAAGCTATTCTCTCAGAACATATCTCTGATGAGCAGTTTGGCTTCTTGGAAGGGTGACAGATACATGAGGCAATTGGGGTAGCTCAGGAAGGTCTCCATAGTATAAAAACCAAGAGGCTAAAGGGGGCTATTCTCAAACTTGATCTCTCTAAGGCTTATGACAAATTTAGCTGGCTATATATGAGGCTGCTCCTTACCCATCTAGGCTTTTGCATCAATTTCATAAAATAGATAATGTCTTGTTTAACCACTGTTTCTTTTGCTGTGCTGATAAATGGAGCGGCCTCCCCTTTTTTTCATGCCGAGAGAGGGCTAAGACAAGGCTGTCCCTTGTCTCCGCTCCTATTTCTTCTAGTTGCAGAAGGTCTTAGCAGGGAATTAAGAGCAGCCAAAGCTGAAGGTCCTTTTGCTGGGATACGGATAGCTCCGCATTTAAATGTTACTCATCTACTTTTTGTGGATGATGTACTGATCTTTTGCTCTAGTTCTAGAGGAGAAACTAGATTTCTCCAGGAGATTCTGGTAGTTTTCACAAAGGCTACTGGAATGGAGATAAACAATGGAAAATCTACGTTGACCACCCATTTGTTAAGACCAGAAGAGTAGGCTGAACTTAGGAGGTTTTTCCCCTACAATACAGCAGGCCTGGACGTAGGGTTAAAGTATCTCGGCTTCTCTCTGAAAGAAAATTTGTATCGGAAAGAGGACTGGAGTTGGCTGGTAGGGAAGGTAGAGAAGAGACTAATGGTCTAGAGTCATAAGTGGCTTTCAAGAGCAGGAAGATTAGTCTTAATCAAAGCAGTATTAGAGGCAATCCCGGTATATTGGATGTCTTTATCTTGGATTCCGAAAGGGATTCTTGAAAGGATAAGGAGGGTTTGTTTCAGATTTCTATGGAGTGGCAAAAAGGAAGATCAGGTTACTCCCTGGGTTAATTGGAAAAGGATTGCGGTCCCAAAAGGTCTTGGAGGGTGGGGTCTCAAGGACATCTTCTTATTTTCAAAAGCCCTAGCCACCAAAGGAGGTTGGAGGCTGGTGAAATCCAGTAGTCTATGGACTTGGGTGATCAAACAAAAATACCTCACAGGAGTTAACATTACAGACTGGATCAGAAACCCCAAGAAAGCACACACTGGGGGCTCGGTGATTTGGAAAGCGATTGTTAAATCCTTTCATTTGATTGAAATCAATCTTGCATGGGACGTCGACAATGGGGAAAAGGTTCTGATTGGTAGGGACCCATGGCTGGGTAGCACCCACCAGCATATTCTCCCACTCGATGTGGTTGAAGCTTTAGGTTGAAATGGGTTCACTACTTTAAACCACCTAGCTGACCCAAGGCCTGCTGAACCGTGGAATAAACATTGGAGAAGGGCATTCACTTTAGGGCTGGGGGATCGAGAGACTGCTATTTTGGACCTTTATATAAGGGAACTGGCTCGGGCAAATATATTACTTACTGATCAAGAAGATACATTGGTATGGGAGGCTAATTCGGGAGGGGTTTACACACCAAAGGATGGCTATCTGTGTCTTAGTGCAGGAGTGGAACAAAGGGAAGAAGTCTGGTGGTGGAGGCCTCTGTGGAGATTGAAATGTCCAACAAAAACAAAATTGTTTATGTGGTGCATCCTAAATAACAAGGTTCCTACCTGGGATGTGTTACAGAAATGAACCTTTCAGGGACCAGGCTGGTGTGTGCTTTGTAAAAGGGAGTTGGAATCTTCTTGTCATTTGTTCCTCTCTTGCTCTTTCACGATTGCAGTGTGGAGGGAAGTATCTTCACTGGTTGGCTTCAATTTCCAGTGGGAAGGGGTATCAGTGGAAGCTGCGTGGGATTCTTGGTGGCGGAGGATAACACATAAGAAACATAAGATTTTACCATTGCTGGTCATTTGGGGGATCTGGCTGGCCCGCAATAAGGCCATTTTCGAGGACATTCCTAACATTCCGGTAATCATAGGAGCACTGTCTGTGGGATATTATAAATCCTTACCAGAATATATTAGGGTGGCTAGAGAACGAAGGATCTTAGAAGTGGACATAGACAGATCGTCCCTGTGGGCATATTTCGATGGGGCAACACAAAATAATTCCTGTGGAGGAGGCGCTGTACTGTTTTTAACAGATTCACATACTTTTGTCTTGTCTATGGGACTCGGGGGGGGGGGCACAAATAATTACTTGGAACTAATGAGCCTCAAGCTTTTGCTGATCTTTTCTTTCGAAAAAGGATGCAACAAACTGAATTTTATGGGTGACTCATTGAATGTAATCAATTGGATCAACCAGACACAAGAATGCAGGCAGTTGAGATTAGCACATATTATTTCTTCTATCAGACTACTCCTCCAGCGTTTTGACTCTTTTACTTGCCGGCACGTCTACAGGGAAAATAACAAGGAAGCGGATAAAGCTTCCAAGGAAGGGCTCCGGCTGGCAGCGGGTACTTGGACAGTGAAAGAAACTATCGATGGCAGAACTCAGGGGTTCTATCACAGGCCATTTATAGAAATTTTCTGAATATTATCTTGCATTCTTTATCTTATTTGAAATAGCTGAAAATATTTGCATAATTATAAAATGTATAATGTTTATATGCAGCATAATACTGTATTTTTTTTTTGGATACTATGGTCCGGTATGCAACAATGGGCATCTTTGTATGAACCAGTAGTATAGCTTTGATAGAAGACTTTTATAGTCTCATTTCAGATACTAGGTTTTGGATTTTGATATTCACGATTATTGAATCTACAGAATGTAATTTTGATCTCGAAAGATGAATGAAATTACGCTTTTTTCCATGGAAAAAAAAAAGAAAAAAAAAGAGAGCACATGAAGTAGTTGACTTAATGATTTGCAACTTAATCAAATTTTCTATGACGATGGGCTTCATCAACTTTAGAAGTAGAATCTGAAAAAAAATGTGATATGAAAATATCCTAAGCTTGAACTCCTATACACCGAGTTTATTATAATGCAGAAAAATTGTGAGCAGTAGAAATAATCATTGCTAAAAATGAACTGATGAAACAAGCAAGTAATGAAAGGATTATGTGATCCAGGGGAATGATCATGAATAACTGTTTAGCATGAAGTGAAGCCCCTTCTAATGAATTTTGTGAACAAAATTTATCAGGCACTGATATGCCTTGCTAAGATACGGTATTAATTAATGCAAGGGTGGCACACAATGGTTGTGATCTGTTAATGTCCATAACTATAACTTTAATTGCTTCATTTTGAAAAATGGATTTCTAAAGTTAAACCACAATATATTAAACAAAAATGCGTTAATATATTAATGATTTTCTTAGAGAAAAAATCCATGTGTAGATCATAGACATTGGCTCCTTCGACAACATACACACTTGATGGAAGCATTGAATACTTCGGCAACTTCTGACCCACCCAAGTCCAACTAATGAGCACTAATCCACTAGGATAGAGTTCACCAAAACGTTACCTATCAGGCATCATGATTTGGGATGGAGAAAGAAAAGTATCCAAGGTAAATGGTTTTGGAATTTAATTTATACAATAGCAAACCTTAGCAACAACTCTGCTCGTTGATAGAAACATGGAAAGGTTTGAGTGCAGTTCTGTAGCCATGGAAATTGGGATGAATATCAAGAGTTCTCACCATTTCATGGTAAGACATAGGATAGCTTTTGAGAGAGAGGGTCTAAAAAGATAAATTAAATAGTCTTTTGCCTTTTTGTTGTGCAGGTTTACACATAACAGAGCAGCAACCAGCATCCTCAAGAAGACATTTAATATTGGTCACTTGATTGCAAGGGACGATCTCTAGCACTTGGCATCCTCAAATCACTGGCAATATCTACAGTTATGTAATTAATACTTGAGGCATTATTGAACCTTTGCATTCATGGAGGAACATGGCTACATAATGCAGAGACAGCAACTGAATGTTTAGTGGAATAAAATGTTGACTGATTGTTAATTTTGAGCCAAAGATAAGTCACTGTGCTTGTATTTTTGGACATCTAATAAGGATAGTGCATACAAATCTAAAAAAAAGATGAAATATATGCCAAATTTTCAACTTAACAACAATAGCCAAAAGTACAGCAAAACCACAAATGGTTCGTAGTACGTAAAAAGTGTACTGGCATAATAATATCATGTACAGTCCCAAATATGACAATTTATGGGCAGCTCTATGTAAATATAAACCTCAATATCAAT
This sequence comes from Pseudotsuga menziesii, assembly GCA_001517045.1. NCBI lineage: Eukaryota > Viridiplantae > Streptophyta > Pinopsida > Pinales > Pinaceae > Pseudotsuga > Pseudotsuga menziesii. The sequence goes on from LPNX011222415.1 coordinate 249,568, forward strand.
AACTACAAGGTAAACTATGTGTTGTCACCAAGATATACCCAACAAAATTGCACTATGCAAAAAAGAACCTCAATTTTTCTCCCAAAATGTTCACTAACACTTTTGGCCAAAACCATGAATATCCTAGTTTGCCTTGTTTATTCTTTTCACCTCAAGTCTTTAAAATTTGTGGTTTTCCCTCATTCTTTAGTATTTGAAAATCTCATTGGTCAAAGTCCATATTTTTATTTACTCTTTTTCAAAATAATAGTTTTTATGTAAAAATAAAATTATTAAATAATAATTTTAATAAAATTATTATTTAATACTTTTTATTAAAAAAGGTAAAACTATTATTTTGTATCCATGATCTCTTCCGTAGCTTTAAAAAGAATAAAGTTTATTTCATAAAAATAATGAGTCTTTTGTCTTATGTGGACTTGAATTTATTCGATTCTAAACATTATTTTTTCCTTACCATTTATCCAATTAACCAACAAAGTATGAAGCTCACCAATGATTGAAATTTGTACATTGAATATTCATATGAATTCCAAGTGGCATGGATTGACTCTCACAAGTGCCGAGTTCAAACATTAGCAGCAGTTGAAGTATTTCAAGCATATAGAATAACATAGCAAGAAGGATAAGGTTCCCGTTCTTGAGAATGTTTGGAAATCAAAATGGCTTATTTCGAGGCTACTTGGCATCGCATACATAGTGAGGAAGATCATTTCCAGATTTTTGTTTCCAGATGGATAGCGAATTTCCAAGTAAAGAGCTCATAGGAGACATTTGAAGGACCCAACCAACATTTCTCGCATATCAGTTCCATATCTAATCTTAAGCTTCAATCAACGGTTGCATGCAAATTGAGTATTTCCAGCAAGATTCCAGAATTCAAGCATTAAATAAAATCAAATGGCCAATTTAATCAATGACAGAGTATTCATAGACAAAGGATTATATCCACTTTCTCAGTGAAGAATTTAACCAGAGTTCAAGGCAGCAATAAAGGAATTTGATTCCAAAAGTTTTGAATTAAGCAGCATTCATATTCGAGATATCGATTTACAACTATTTTTATGTATTAGATTTTATTGCGAACAAAAGAGAGATTTTTTTTTTTTTTTTGTTATTTAAACTATCAGTTTGTAATCGATGGGGGAGAAGTGAAGTGAGGAACAGAGTTCCAGCCAAAGGGATGAGATTGTATTGGTAGTGATTTGAAGATTCTAATATTGGAGTGGACAGTCTTATCTTCTAGGTCATATGGTTCCTGTGGTAAATGGAAATAATAATGTAGACCAGAAGGGTAATTTTGTGATACATGTGGTGATGCTAGGCTTCCACTAGATGAAAAACTTTGAACTGATGGAGAACTGTGAAATGAATATCCAGTAGAATATGGTAGAGCTTCATGAGTTGATATTTGATTTTGTAGAGAATCATTATCATGCAAAGGGGAACTTTGGACTGAACCATCACTCAGATGATATTTATCACTTCTATAACATTCATGAGTTCGAGTACTGTGACCCAAGCCATAAGAAATATCCTCAAAGAAAGTTTTGGTAACTAGTTTTTAGAGTTCCATGGATCCACTCATGAGACTTGGAAGCCTGTTCAAGAGACATGTTGTTAGCTATGCTTGGACTTGGATCTGGTAAGCAAGTGCCAAAAGTTTTATGTGGATGGCCTACAACATATTGGGAATTATGAACAGCTACAAACACCTCTGTCTTGAACTGAACATTGATATCTGGAGATTACTTTGGGGATATGAAATTTTTCAAAGGTAGAGATGATAGGTTTATGGTTTGACTCTAATATTTTCACAGAGCAGCCAAAGTAATACTTCTCAATTGATCCACGTATTGATCACTTATTTTGGTAGCCACTTTTCTACATTTGATGTTCTATTTTTTTTGTCAAGGTAAATGTCAATGTGCACAAATATGCGGTCTCCCTGGTGCTGTGTTATCTACCATTCAGATAGATTAATTTAAACTAGTCAGGATAGAAGTTCGAAATAATTAGAAATTGATCAGATTGACACAAAACTCATTGCTTTGGTGAAAAGATGTTGGATTATGAGCTTCTGACAACGAGAATTACGATATTTCTTTACATGCATGCTGTCAGAATATAAAAATTCTCATGACGTAGATTCTGGTACCAACAGAAGGAAAAAATAAATTGTAAAGCTTGGATTATTCTTTTCAAGTATATATTAATTGGAAAAAGAGGTTCAAAACAAAAATAGAAGAAAATATTCAATAATAGTTTTGGAATGGTTGGGCTAGAGATCCCAGTAGTAAATTGTCCACTTAGTAGAAAATTTAAAACTGTCAGGCATCTAGAGAAATATAGTAACAAGGATGGAGGGATAGAGATGAAACCAGGGCCAAGACTGAGCCTGAACCAATAGGAGTATCAGAGCCTAAACCAACAGCAGTATCAGAGCCTGAGATAAATCCAAAGAGTCTCAGCAGGAAGAGAAAAAAATGAGTCCCAAGCAAGAGCCAAAGATACAATTATGCTATAATTAGAGATAAGGCCATAACCAAATATCTAGTGCTCATAAGTCACAAGTTAAGATTAAGGAAGGCGAAGATATGAAACTAGTCAATGGTGGATATCAACATAAAGAGGGTAGGTTTGATCTATAATTAGATTTAAAAAAATATGCAGGATATATACAAAGCTAAGTGGTCACTAGTGACATTTTAGAAACTTAGCCATCCAAAATGGTTGGATGATGGAGGAGGATATAGAAAATAGGAGGATTCTTAGCCATCTACATTAGATTTCTTTCATTTTTGGCCTAATAAACCAAAGGCCTTAAAGAGCCTAACAAGACAAATACCTTAAAGAGAAAGAAAACACTAAGACATATATTTGAAGTATGAGCGCATTCAACCCAATACTAGTCTTATATGATGTATTTAAATATGTGCCAGATGTAACTTGATCAATAAACCCTATTGGTTTGCTAGAAAATTTCATATCATAACTTCTATAACACAGATCTCTGAGATTGTGGCAAAAGACGAATTCCATCTAGAACCATAGGTGTCTATGAGGGGGGTTTAGAACCGCCCTAATAAGTCACTTTTGGGGGGGGGGTTAGAACCGCCCTTAAAAGTCACAAGCAACATAGCTAACCAACATAAACAACAACTACTACTATCCCTCAAACCTTAACAAGTATATACAAAATCTCAATAGATGAATGTGGACAAGTGCGTATATCACTAAAAACTCTAAAAAAATACCAACAGAGCTTATATTCCTTGTTGAATAAATGTTAACTATTACAAAGGACCCTCCTCATATACAAAGATATTTGAGAGGTTAGGGTTACGTGCAATCCCTTCGGTCAAAAGAGACTTGACGATTTACAAGATACTTGTCACTTTTGGAGCAGTGGCCATTTTTCTAAGTCAAATCACTTTTAACTTCCTTCAAAAATATATTTTTTCCCTATAGGAAAAAATTAATATTATTTTGCTCAAAAATTTACAATTCGAGAGAAATAAATGGATTTGACAAAATCCTTTGAAGACAAACTTTGGAGTTCCATGTCATCATTTGATATGGGATATGTTCCCTCCATGGCACTTGTGATGGCTAATAATCAATTGGATGGCACAAACTATGGAGCTGAAAGGCCACAAAACTGCTATCAATGGCTTCCAAGGCAGTTCAAGTCATGGCACTTGCATAGGGACATTCATCTATGCCTCAGAGGGAAAGTTGTTCCTACGAGTGTACCCCCAATCATTTATAAAAATTGGTCTCAAACTAGGTTCAAAATGGGCAAAATGCCTCTTGGCATGAAAGTTGTTCTGTCTAATATACCTTTCACAAATTATCTAAAACTAAAATTTCCTAAGTTCATTATAAATAAATTACAAGTATAATTAATGCATTGCCTTTTGTTTGGTGAAAATTGAGCTAAAATTGAGTGAGATTCTCCAGAAGGTAAACAATAAAGGTTTTTCTAAGGGAGATGAAATCAAAATCTAAGGTCTTTATTTAAAATTTATGGGTGAAAACCTAAAGGAACTGTATAGTACTAATATTCACTTCTCCATATCAAATGGGTCTCTTTCAAAGTAAAAAAAAATCAACCTGGAAGGGGCCTAATTAACACACTTTGCTAGCTGGATTTTGGACCAAAAAAAAGGGTTACTAGGATTTCTAAAAATTTCTTGGTTGAATCTTTGAGTCGAACCCTGTATATTTTTCCAGCCTCAAAATCTGAATGAGGGAGATATGGAAATTTTGGTTTAGGCATTTTGTCAAACACTTAGTGGACAAGTACTTGGTTGAGGACTTTTGTCAAACAATTAGTAGATAGCCACCTACAACTCTTCCTTCTCTAAGTTCCTTTCAACATTTCAAAAGCTACCAAAAATGGAATCAGACCCATACACATGGAAAGAAAAACACCCCAAGGGAATCTATGCTTTCATAAAAATACCCAAATCATGGGATTTGGTCTCGCAAAAAATGTTTTTGGAATCAAAATGGGGGTTCCAAGCCCATATGATATGGATACTTTCCTCCACGACATCTCAGCTGGGTATTTTATAAATAAAATTGGAATTCCTAATTGTTTATTCAATAAAGGGTTGGAGAGGCCATTTGCCCTTATTGGTGAGTTAATGTAAAAAAAAGGAATCATAAGTTGATTCAATCTCAAAGGAGACAAAAATAATGTTTCCACCAAATTTTAAATTAAAGGAAACTAGAAATGCAGTTTGGAAATGAGGGTGGGTTTCTTACTAGGAACGTTGTTGTAACACTAGTTCCTCATTCTGGAAAACCCAAGTGAGTGTATCAGCCAATTTATTTTCCAAGTAAACTCCTGTACAATATGCAAACAACGAGTAATTGATTTGGTGAGAAAAGAGAAACGATTACATTAAAATAGAAGGAACAATAAAATGAAAAAAAAACAAGACATTGATTTGGTGAGAAAAGAGAAATGATTACAGCAAAATACCTAATCAAATACATCTTGCTTAGCCATCTCGTCCCAAAATGGTTGATTGTAGAGGGACCTGAATGATTTTTTCAAACCAATTCAGATGAGGGAGTTCATTGTAGAGGGACTTGAATGATTGTTTCAAACCAAACCCTCCTCTGCCTCTGCAAACCCTGACCGCTACAAACCCTCCTCTGCGTAAACACATTTGACCTTCAGCAGCACCTCCGATGACCTCCTCTGCGTGACCTCTGGAAAACCTCCTTTGCGTGACCTACGACAAACCTCCTTGGCATGACCTCTGGATGTGGAGGTATATTGTGTCCGCTCCGTCATGAAATTATTGATTGGGTTCTTTGTTTCGCGAAGAAATATTGTGTCCAGACGGTTGTGGTTTTATATTTTTTTTTGTTTTTTTTGTCCTAGTGTTGGAAATTCGATGACATAGCCCTAGTGTTGGAAATCCTATGCCCTAGTGTCAAAACTCCTATGCCCTAGTGTCGAAAATCCTACGCCCAAGTGTTGAAAATCCTATGCCCTAGTGTAGGAATAGCCCTAGTATTGAAAATCCTACGCCCTAGTGTCAGAAATTCGAAGGCACTAAAATAATTTAAAAATCTCACTACTTTCCATCGTTACTGTCCGACACATCCGTATGATACGTCAGATATCGTCGGATTTCGGGTTCAAATCTTGTTGTGAAAATAAAACTTACATAACTTCTAAACATAGAATAGAGGAATCTTACAGGATCAATAGAATTATATACATCCCATGCTTACATAACTACATGAGAAGACATTCATGGCCAACCTCACACATGCACTCAATCATTGGATCATTTAAGGAGAATGAAAACAAATGGATGAGTTCTAAGTTTGACACTTGACAATAGAGGATTTAGTCTCCCATATAACCCATTTCCTCTTACCCTTTAGTGGAATCATAACCCCTCTAGTGCTCTTTACACAACCATCTTGGAGCATTATATTATTTTCCAACATAATATTTACATAGCATTTTGAATTGGCATGATAAGCCAACCACATAGTCCATATAAAATTATTTACATCATGCATGCCTAGGTATTCACTAGTTGGTCCTCGGATTTGAGCTTGGCACCATGAATCCATACTAGCATATTTAAATCATTTACTTGATTTTATTTAATATATTCCAATCCAAAACTGGTGGTATTATAATCCCCTCCATAACAATGTCCATGGTGTTTGCTCAAAATTAGAACAAAAATGGATATGCATCTTTCATATCATCCTCCATCTCCCATGTAACCTCATCTAGACCAAAGTGCTTCCATTCCACCTTTACATGTCTGATGGATCAGTTCTGTAGCAATGTTACCTTCGTGTCGAGGATGCATATCGGACTATGTTTGGAACTTTTCCTTAGGTTCCACCTTAATCACATCCCAATCAACTACATGGTTAGGATCATGTACATAATTTTTAAGCAAAGAAACATGAAAAACATTATGAGCTATATGAAAAGCCTTGGATTTGACATATTTTTATCAACATTTCACCTTGTCCATAATCATGATTTTTCTTATTCATATTCATGCGCTAATCCCTTCTTATGCTCATATACGGGTTATTATGCTCAAGTTATTTATCCACTACATGTCTTAGTATTTCATTTGACTCTTGACTAACATTGAGGGAGTTAGTGTACTATGTATTTGATTTGAATATTAAATCATATGTTGGAAGCAACTACAATATATTTGAGGGATTAATGTAGCAGCTGCAGAAACTATACAGGCAGCTACAAAAACTATGCAGGAAATTGCAGAAACTTTACAAGAAGTTATGGAAACTCTACAGGTAGTTGTGGAAACTTTGTATGCAGTTGTAGAAACTCTACATGTAGCTATGGAACCTTTACAGAACCTACCAGCCGCGGAACCTCTACAGAACCTACTAGATGCGGAAACTCCTACAGAAGCTACAGAAAGGCACTGAATTCAAATTTACCTTCAACCACCAACTTTTGAGAAATATATTCATTAGGAGTAATGGATTTTTATAAATCCATTATTTCTATTATTTTTATGTCTCAAATCATGATATTAATTAAAGTTGGTAAATGGAAGTGGATATGATTGCATATTTGGCTTATTCACAAAGATTTGAAGATCTCTATCAAATATATGATGGACCTAAGAAGTCAAAAGTTGTTAGGAGACACTTGGGATGAGTTTTGAATATTTTATTATACCCTCTCTCCCTAAATTCGAATTTGACTTCAAAGGTATTCTAAATAACATGTAGTTAACAAAGATCTTGGAATTAGTTTTGAATTAGTTTTTGAGATCCAAATTTTAGGAAATTGTTGAGGATATTTTGGATCATCATTTATTATTTGTTATGGAAAACACATGTATAAATAAGAGCTCATTCTCCATTCTATGGGAGGACTCTTAGAGAATTAGTCCAAATAATGATGGAATAAAGCTATACTTTCATTTTGATTCAATATAGATCTTAGCTTTATAATTTTTGTAATATGATTTTATTTATTTTATGTCGATGTAGTTTCACTTCATTGTTTAGTTTTCATTTCTTATTATGTGTGAAGTTTATTTCTGCAATTATATTTTAATCCATAGATTACTGATTTAAATGTTTATTTTTATAATGAATGTGCTTAATGCAATAATGTTATTTAATACATTGGATCATAAACAATAACTTGTATTTGGAAATGATAGCCTTTAGATTTTACTACTGCAATTTACCTTTATGTTAAGTAAGGTGTGAACTTGGATTTGGAATTTATATTCTTGCATAGTGTGATGCAATTTTAAAATTTAATTTTCCCGCAAAGTGTGAATTAGTTTAGAATTTACTTTTCTTGTAAGGTGTGAATTAGTTTTAGAATTTACTTTTCATGTAAAGTATGAATTTAGTTTTAGTATTTACTTTTTAGCATATTGTAAATTTACTTTCCTGTCATGTGATTTTCTTTCCTTCAACTTAGTTTCAGTAGTTGTTTAGCTGGTTAGTTCCTTGCCAAGATTATGTAACGGTTCATACTACTGTTTGTAAGTAAGGTTATTAAACTACAAATTCACAGTAGATAAACCAATGTAAGAGGAGATTGTGGTTTGCACATACAATGCACGGTAACTCGCAAGTTCTCAATGAACCTTGGGTTGACAATTAATGCACACTTATTATTTTTTTTCTAAGTAATTAGAAGGAAATTAAAAATCCCGTCATTTTGGCGTTGTTTCCGAGGAGTTACCACAATCACTGTTACCCCTTACTTCATTGACAAAGTTTTTGAGTAAATTTTCTTTTGGTAGTGAGCTATTTGTTTTTCATTTATACATGCATATTTTTTTTTTGAAGGACAGAGGCATAGAGACACGTAAGACGCAAAGACGACCTCAATGTAGCATTGCTACAGTGTAATAGCCCACCGCAAGTTTCTACTAATCTGAACCATGTTAATAATTTATGTAATATCAATAGATTTGTTTATGCCTTCTATTTTCATGAATAAAATTAAATATTCAAGAGGATGATTATGTGGAGGAGTAAGAGCCACACATATTACTAATTTTTCTTTTATAGGAAGCTTGGAAACATGAAGAAGGCTTGGTGAATGAAGATTCTATTGAAGCATTCAAGAGGAATCCATTTAAGAAGAAGTGCACAATACTAAAAAATTAAAAAAAGGGTATGTAATATATCATCCGAGTCATAAAAATACATTTGCTCACATTAAGATACAATTTTTGAAGTTGGACTATAATCATTTATTCATATCTTGCAAACTTTTCAATTTTTTTTAGGATCCATAGCTTAGCTGCAGAACCTTCAAAACCTATGTATAGGTCAACTCATAGTTTGTATTGTTGAATTTTTTGTTATTAGGACGTATTACATTGAAATTATACCCATAAAAACATTGACTTCCATCTAGCTCGTCATTCATTGAGAAATTGGCTATTGGAGCATTTTGGCTTGTTGGGCTTACTGAAAACACGATCGGGATAGTCATGTTTTGAGAGACCATATGGAAAATTTTTTAAAGCCTGTTTCTATCTAAAGTATCTATTTGGATCTAGTTTCTAATACAATTTGAATTTTTCAATTTGGGCATCAAACGGAAAAATTACGGTCAAAATACTCACTTGGTGTAGGGTAGGCAGCTTAAGAATAGAGCTCGAAAAATCCATTTTTTGGGTGCCTAAATGGATTATTTTTTAAAATTGTTTGTAAGAAATATTATCCTATTAATATAGTTTACAACTCAATTTTAATTACTTAATTTCGACAATATTCGAGAAATTTATGCCCAAAATACTAACTGCCTATCCTAAACCAGCACTCTCGGAACTTTGTCTCCTAGAATGTTCATTGGAATAATTGAACCATCAATTATTATTATAATTAAAAATAATTTCTATTGGAGGTACATATTGGAACCTAAATTAATTTCCAATCGGAATCAAGTCAATCCAACATCAAACGAAAAGTTTTGCTCAAATTAATGATTGTTGGTCTAGGTTGGAAATTGCAAACCAGATTGTCTTGTAGGATGTTCTTTAGAATATTTGGAATACAATATTTATTAATTTTAAAAACTTGTTTCTACTAGACGTATCCCTATAAATATGCTTTCATTTGGATTTTGAATCACTCAAATTGGCCGTGAAACGAAGAATTTATTAACAAAATACCATTGGGTAGTCTAGACTGGCCACCGCTCTTCGACATGTAAAATTAGTTTTTTGTTTGTTTTTATATTTATCTTGCATATGTTTGGGATTAAGAGATACTTATGACCTCTCTTCTTCCATGAGCTCACATTTTATTGCAAGTAAGTGCCATTTTTTTTGCAGGTCCTTGGAAGATTAAAGAAGGTTAATCTAGGCATGAGTGATTCATGAAGACCAAAATTAATTATGATGGGAATTCCATCCAAACATCCAAAAATTAAGTTTCATTATCATGATATGTGCTACTTTTGAATCTCAATTTCCTAAAATCGTAATCCAACATTGTCTCACCGAAAGACAACAACAAGAAGACTTTTTATCAAAGATTTTAGATGGACCCAAAATGAGACATATGAAGAATTGATATGAAGAATATGAATACCAATGTTCCAAGGTTCAAGTGCCATTTACACAATCCCATTGCCACATTCGTGATTTCTACAAATTCCTTTTAGAAGACCTAAGATTCATCATGCTCATTCATTAGCACCATGGTATGCTTATGTATTTCCTTTTTGTTAGGATTATTTAATCCTCCCTTGACAAAATATATTTTAATTGATCATCTTTCATAACTTAGGAGTCATTTACTAGATTTTGGTGCCACCATAAATATTGGTTCCATTGGTGCAACCAGTGCCAATCCCTACATTTTAGGATCCACTACGAGTGCCACCAACGGCCTCCATCAATTAGTTGTGGTAGATAGGAAGTTATGATGAGTCAACCTCTAGTTATGATTAGTTAGATCACTATCAGTTAGTCTAGCTCTAGTTTTTCATGCATGCATGGGGAGTGGAGCCTTTTTCCACCTACCTCATTAGTTAGCTAATTGTAGAACTGATTTAGACATCTGGAGTAAGATTAGTGAGCTCCGACAATGATTTAGACACACTGAGTTAGACATCTAGTCAGGTTTAGTTGGTATATTTGAATATTATAAACATGATTTGAATACTACTTACTGTAACACCATTGTATTACTGTTGGAAAAATGAAGATTAATGTTGTAATTAACTGATCAATTCTTATCAAATTTGTCTCAAATTTGTCTTGTTCAGTGTACTTTGTCTTTGATATTCTACTGCAAAATTCTACTTCTTAATTGCTCTCATTTTCCTATAGATAATGGCTAACAAATTTAAGATGGTATCAGAGCCTTATTTAGGCTAGCAACAAGTCTTGTTCAATATCCATTCTGCACCAGAAGCAGCTATGTTTCCACATAAATCCTACAATTTTTTCCTTTCTAACTCTGGATCCATCCAGAGAAGTCTCTACTAGTGTGACAAACTCTGAGAAAGTGCACATGTCGAGGTGGAAAACATTTACTCAAATATGATTATGAATTGAATTGGTTTTGCATTGTTACTTGCAGGTACCTATGTATCTTCTTGAGGAATTGACTGATCAACATATATAAAGATTGATTCTTCAGCTAATGTACCCCAAATCCTTACACCCTTCAACTATGTTGATTGGAGGGCATATATGCAGGTGTTCTTGCACAAGCTTGGCTTGTTTAGGATGACAATGGCCAGAGAAATTGAGCCCCAACAACATGTTGAGAAGAACAAGTTTTTGAATCGACTTGATGAGGACTTCGGCTTCATGTGCACTCATATCTCCTGGGATCTTTTGTTCCACCTTCAGGGACTAAGGACTTCGAAGGAAGCTTGGGAAAATATTGAACCTTTATTTGGAAAACAATAAGAGCTTAGAGGGCACATATTGGATAATGAGCTCATTGCATTACAACCTAGCAATTTCGAATCTATTCAACAATTCTTCACAAAATACAAGTCACTAGTATTACAATGTAAACAATTTGGAATAGAGAGGAAAGATGAGAAATTGGTTCTATCATACTGAGAAAGATTGGCTCAGAGTACTCAATATTTGTCTCCACAATCCATTCTAGAGGAGATTCCATCCCTAATTGAAAGATTCCTTCTCTAGATGCTTTTGTTGAGTCCTTAATACTATAGCAAGATAAATTGGTTCAAATGGGAGTGATTCAAACCTCCAAGAATCAAGCACTCTTAGTGACAAACTCAAACAATGCGTAAGCAAGAGAGAAGAAAAAAAAGAAGGAGACCAAAAAAATTGATTCGAATCCAAAGGAGAATCAATAATATTTCAATGGAGCCTCGGGTTGCAGGAAAAACAAGACTAAATTCTATACTGTATGAGACGCTTTCATCGAGAGAGCTAGTGCATGAAGAAGACCACCTACCAGCTGTTAACACTCCTTGAAGAGAACTATATTTCCCTTCCATGAGGATCAAAGAATTTTGATGCTGGACAACCAACAAAATATCATGAGAGGTGCCATGCCTTGAATGCATGCCTCACTCCATCAAAGGATTACTTGATATATTTTGGAGCATCCAACCACATGGTTGCCTTTAGGGAAGCCTTCACCACTCTGAATCTAACAGGAGGACCTATCATTCATATGGGAGATGACTCCCAATCCCAACTGTTGGGAGATGTTCTATTAAAATCCAGCATGGAGAGTTCAAGAATGTACTCTAAGTTCCCTCTCTCGTAGCATTTTTTTGTATGTTTATCATATGATACAAAATGGCTCTCCAAAGCAGGTTGTATTTGGTCCCAACTCACTGGATATCTCAGATATCTCAAATGGGAAGATTAGAGAAAAGGGTGTTGCAAACCATGCCTCAAAGGCACATGAATTCTCACACTTTCTGCCATACTGTGTCCAACACAATATCAGTAGCCATTCAAAAGGGAAGGTAAAAAATATCCTTCATCTCCATTTGCAGATAATGATATGTTGTCTAAAATTTTAGTTTCAGAAGATAAGGAAAAATATAGGCATGATCTTGATATTGGAATTATACCTCAAGATGATCTAGATCGAGATCCAACTCCTATTTCGAATCAGAAGCCTAAATGGGCCCAAAAGCTCATTGAAGTAGCTGGGAATGGTGTCGAGAATCCAGATGATAGAAGAAAAATGAGGTACTAGTGGTGTTTCAGTCTCTCACACAGCTTCTCTACCTACAGAGTGGTGCAACAAAATTCCAGAGAAATGCTACTTGATGTTGAAGATTAATCCAAAATTTGGCCCACTGATGAACAAAATGGATCATTCCATTCCTCCTCTAGAAATAAGAAACAAAAGAAACATCTAGTAGATTAGAAGAAAATGGAAAGGTTCACATGCACAGTACCTGAATGCTGATCCATAGAAGAACCCTAATTTTGCATGGTTGCGTCACAGAGTTGTGAATTGCAGCAAAAATATTACAATTTTTTACCCAAAGAGGAAAATTTTCTCTTAACTATAGCTTGTTTTCCTGATTCACTGCTTTTTTTTGGGGGGGGGGGNATTGGTTCCAAAGGTGCCACTTGTGCCATTGGTGCCACCGGTTCCAATCCCTATATTTTAGGATCCACTCCAAGTGCCACCAACAACCTCCATCAATTGGTTGTGGTAGGTAGGCAGTTATGTTGAGTCATCCTCCATTTAAAATCAGTTAGATCACTCTCAATTAGTCTAGTAGAAGTTTTGCATGCATGCATGGGGAGTGGCTCCTTTTTCCTCCTACCTCATCAGTTAGCTGATTGTAGAACTGATGTAGACATATGGAGTTAGACTAGTGAGCTTCGACAATGATTTATACACATTGAGTTAGCCAGTTAGTCCTCCAATGGGTTAGAAATCCTTGAGATTGTAGCAAGGACCTAGTATTTTGTTTGCACACTACAAGGAAAAGGCCCTATAGTGTAGGTTATAGCATTTGGCCCTTTAAAAAAATCCCAAATATTTGTTTATAATGGAGGTCACTGCCGAGGCAAGAAATCATAAATTTTAGCGAATGTTTTTCTCCGGTGTGTTTCTATACATCAAACACATTGGTGCGTATAGGACACTAATGCACCTGTACTGAAATAAATCATGTGGCACTGCAGGTAGAAACACCAACAAGCAAAAAAATATTTAAAACTTTACAACTAGTGCATTTGAATTACTAAAACACACTAGTATGCAACTAATTTGAAAGCATCGGAGTAGGGTAAACAGATAGTTGAGGGCACTGAATTACAATACTTTTTTATTTTTATTTCCATTGTCAATGCAACAGTTCTAAATAATGACACCGAGGCATTCAACATTTGGGCACACCATTTTGGGGTAAAAAATACTAAAACCAAGGATTAGATTAATTTTAATTTACATTTCTAATGCAAACGTTATCCCCAAAAGAACCATGTTTTTTATGTTAGTATGCATCGTAAAGTGTTAAATAGAAAAATAATGAAATACAAAACCTACTACGTTAATTTTTTTTTTTAATTTCCATTGTTGGTGTAGTTGTCGTATATAAATGCACCCATGCAGTATAGTTCTGGGAGCACCGCTCTTAGGTTAAAAAATGGTTTTAAAAACCACATATTATATTAATTTTTAATTTTTATATGTGGTGTGGTTGTGCTACAAAACAACACTAGTGTGGTTGGGTATCGAGTACAATGCAACACAATTAAATAAAAAGTCATTGAATTGAAACAAAAAAACATTTTTACCATCTCTACAATGATTTTGAACCCCTTGTGCCCAAGTGCCATACCTTCGCTACTCAAACTCCTTGCCATCTGTCCTCCATGTGGTTGCATTGCTGAATTCCAATCCCTGCTGAGTGGATTTTGAATTTTTCCAAATGGTGGGAAAAATTTTAAATTTGGTTAACATCACTAAAATCCCTCCTCTGTGCATAATAGATCAGGTAAACTCTTTGTGACCTCCCAATTTCAATTTTTAGTGGATTAAAATTTCAAATTAAGCTTTATTTTCCCTTTAATTTAAAACAATTAAAAAAAATGTACAATGCAATTGAGACTTTGCATTATGAGTTGTTATTATTGTTCATATATTGGACATCTATTATGAGTTTGATATTATTGTTCATATATTGTTCTTAAAAATTTACTCCTAAGGTAGAGGTAGACTCAGACTTCTTTTGAATAGTAGCATATTTTTCTTTTTTTTTAAGTAAGAAAGGGCCCTTCTATTACTGCATAAAACTAAAAATATTTAAAAACTCCACTCCTTGAAACAAGGAGTCAGGCATCGGTCTGGAATCCAAAACAGGAAAGTGAAGAGAATATCCCATAAAGAGAGACAAAGAAGCATGAGAGCATCCCAGCCTCGTAACATGGGCTCTTGATAATGAAGACAAACATAATAGAATTGAAGTTAACTATGCATGAAGGGATAGACCACAAAAGAAAACAAAAAAGAAATCCACAGAGAGCCACAACCTAGAGGCGGTGAGAAGACTTAGCCTCATCGTGGGCATCGTTGTTGCTCCACCCCACACCTTGATTTGTGTCCACATGACTGGATTCTTCCATAATACCATCCTCTTCTCTCTGAATGTGCTAAAAGGGTGGCGCTGAGAGGCGAAGCAAGCTGCACATATGGCCAAGGTTTTTCTCTGCTTCATCCTTGAACTTTCCCACTATGACGTGGATGAGCTCTGCGTAGCTCTCCTTTTCCTTCATGGAATGAGAGAGAATGAATTTCAGTTTCCAGTAGTGCAACATGAATACCCCATCTCCCAACTTCACATGAAATTCACCAAAGATCTCTTCCTCCATAGATGCAATAGAATGGCGAATGTGAGTTGGTGTTTCCTCATTGAAAAGTCATTCCCACTAGTCTTCTTCACTTCCCCCTTCCCCTGCTACTAGAGCTGCCATCCCTCTCCTATACTTTCCCCCTATTAGTCTTTTGCAGGAATGACTCTCTCTTTTTCGCCTTCTCCTTCACCATCCTTGGCTACACTGAACCCTCACTCTACTATGCAAACTAGCAATTAATATGTGTCTAGAAGTTGCTCTTCCCACCTACGAGTGCTTAACCCAAAATCTTTCCACAATCTCCTTAGCCATGGAGTCCCGCTACTCCTTAGTTAAATATTACGTCGGCACCCAACATGAATGATTAGCAATATGAACCCAGGTATAGGATATCGTCCCTACAGGATGGTGAGAGGAATTTCCTGTCATCTCCAGATCTACGATCTACGATGAGATCTCCTCACCCTTATGTCCTTTCATGTTCATTCTTCCTTAGCTCTGACTCTTGGCTGTATGGAGGGTTCAATCCTCCCATGTGAGACCCCTTCCACTCTTTTATCCAATGCTCCCTGCCTCGACGATGTCCCTTCTACTTCAGTGTCATGATCCAAAGCCATACGTGCCACTTGAGCGCTTGATTCGTGGCATGCAACCCTTAGCTCGTTGATCAAAGTTCCTTCTCATGTCATCCTGTCGTCATTGCATCTGTCCGTCTCTTCTCTTTGCTCATCACCTGCATCTGAGGAAATAGTAGCATATTTTTCAACGGGGACTGATTTTTCAGAAGTTTTGGATTCTTTAATATCTTTGGATACTTTCTTGGGGATAGGGGCTAAAGGCTATTTTTCACAATTATTTCTAGGTCTAAGAAAATATATTTTTTGAGTTTCTTCTTCATTTTGGCGGGACTCTTCAACTAGAAAGGCTTCTCATTTTGAGTTAGATGTATTTTTTAATTATCATCACATAACATATTCATCCCTTCTGGAAGATCAGTGTCTATTTAATCAAGTGAATCATCTATGATTGCTTCATTAGGTCTAACAGGAGGCTGAATGGGAGAAACATCATTCCTTCTTTCTCTATTTAAGATCTGAGTATTAAAAGGTCTTGTAAATTGATTAGTATTTATTTGTATAACATCTTGAGGGTTTATTTTATTATTACCTTCAAATTCAAGTCTTGACAATGTTTTAGATAAGCTTCTTAACAATTTTGTCATATCTTCTATATTTTCCTCCTGATTCTCTTTTTTTTTCTTGCTTGAAGATTCAGCTTTCTATTTAGGATTTTTTCGTCTCAAAGTAATTCTCATGCTTCATCTTATGAGTAGCTATCATATTAGCTTCTACATCTAATGCATCATCATGCATGATAGTTAATGTAGTTGATCTTCTTTCTCTTAACATCATAGCAAAATCATATTCAAAAGCTCTTGCAAATGTAAGTTTTTCAGCATTCTATGTTGGTTTTATGTCATTTGTAAGTATATTATACATTTTGTTGTTGTTCCTCCATTATTTTTTCTTTAATGCATAAAATTCAGTAAGATAATATATATTATCTCTTTTATCACCCCAATGTCTTTTAAATGTTGTGTTTAAAGTATTCCAAGAATCAATAGAATTTGCAGGAAAATTTCTAAATGATTTTCTTGGTTAACCTTCAAGTGTTTGCACAAACAATATCATATAAACATCATCTTCTTCTATTAATAAATCATCGCTGAAATTATTAAATTTATCCATGTATTCTTCAGCTGAGATATCTTGTTCACCATAAAATTTGGGTAAAAGTTTCAAATAATGTTCAAGCATGTCATGCAAATTTGCAGCAATATATAAAGGACTGTATCTTGCAAAAATACATGGTTAACAAGAGATGTCTATCCTACAGGTGGACCATTGCCTCTTCCTTCCATTACTTGTATATGTGCGACAATAGGTTGTATGACAAGAATAAATGCAGGTCTTTGACGTCCAAGATAAGGATGAACATGACTTGAAGTGCCAGTTAATTGAGATGGATTTGAAAATAGGGTTCAAGGACAAGATTAAAAGGAGTTCTAAGAGGATTTAAAGGATTTTATGTATTATTTATTTCTTCGTCACTTTGTTTATTTTCACCTGAAGCAGATATTGAAGTAGTGAAATACCTCTCCCTTGAGGTGATCTTAGATTTCTCCAATGGATTCTTGGATTTGGTAGTCTAAGAAGTTCCTTCGTTTGATAATTTTATCTATTGTGCCTCTTTCAAGAATCCATCTTGATACAACAGAGTCACCAGGTGAATTATTCAACCAATAGATGTATGCTTCTTCCTTCATCGTACAGAATACAGTTCTTTACTTTGTCATTCTCGAGGAAAAGTATTATTCAAAAGTGCTCCCCAAAAATGATGTCATTTCTCATGTTAGTTCATAGAGTTTCCCTAGGTTGAAGGTAGGGAAATATCAGGCATGATAGGGCTCAAATTTTAATGGTTTCAGATCTAAATAGAGTATTGAATTTTGGTTTGAGACATTCTTTGAATCCTCAGGTTTCATTGACAATTTATTGTGGATAAAATTGCATATGCAAAGGTAATTTAACAAAGGATTTTGATGGATTCAAGAAGTACAAAATTGAATATGAAAATACTGAAATCAGGCAGAATAAGAAGCACTAAGGGGTGAATTTCTTATGGACAGATAGGGCTCGAACATACTAAGATCTAATTAGAAGAATTCAGTAATTTTTAATAGTTTACAAAGACTAACATGAGATATTTATGCCTTTTATACCAATACAATTCATAATAGCAACACATACATAATACTTCCATACACAGAGAAATTATAACCTGTATTAAAAATCATATTCTAACTCGAAAGAACTTTGAACTTGTGTAAATATGTTTTTCATTTAATCTTGAGGAAAGGATCAATGATAATTGCATCAAGTCAAATAATACTACGATTCTTGAATATCATTCACATGTAGCTTCATAAACATGTGGATACAAATGTATACATAGAAAGGAGAGACAACTCCACAGCTTCATTTCATTAATCTCTCATCAACGAATCTACATTAGAATGATATGCCTCGACTCAACAATAGAAGAAATAATACATCTTGTTATCAAATTGCTAGCCTCTTGCTCCTTCAATGATATTACATTATATATGCCTTAGAGGCGCCTAAATGAATTTTATAAATGACGTAAATTCTAACTGAAAGTAATATTTTTTACTATTTACTTTATTACATCAAAATATCAAATCCAAAATGTGTAACTAATTTCAACTTTTCTTGAGCCCTCCGCCTCTCTTCTTTCCTCTACCCAATGATTGTTGGCCCCACTTGCTTTTTTGACCTAAAGGCATGGAATATCTTGGTGGAATTCCAAATTGTATCATTCTTTGAAACGTCTAATCATTTGATGGGTCTCCAGCGTGTATAGAGCCTCAAGGTGGCATAAATTCTAAAGGGCTAGTATGTCCAACGTGTTGTTGCGCTGGTGTTGTTTGGCCATGCTGCTGAAGTTATTTGAACATAATAAGTAGAATTAAATAATAGAATAATTAATAGTTAGGGTGATTAATATACACCTCATTTGGGTGAATAGTCACCATGAGGACCTATTTATATGAGTCCCTTATAATTGTAAACACTCATTCTATTATCTATTAAATATTAAATATTGTATTCCATTCTTATGGCTTATTTAATCTTCCAAGTATTTTGGTGATTACTTGTGTGAGAGAACTATTGTTCAAATCATTTGGTATCATACAGAATCTGATTTTCACTTGTGGCCAAAATTGAGAAGGTTTCCTTGAATTTGGGTCTTTGACCTTACTACAAAAAGAGAGAAGTAAAAAAAGGGAAAAAGAAGAAAGGGGGAAAAGTAAAAGGAAAAAAAAGGAGAAAAAAAATTCAACCCATTGTATTATGAAACCACACTTGGTTTTATTATTATAAAAAACCATTGCATTAATAAAAACGAGTTTTATGATAAGGGAAAAATAATTAAATTATAGAGTGAAGGATTAATCGTATTTAAAGAAAATATATTATAAGGGTGAGTCCAAAGGCTTAATATTTATTTTTTATAAAAGTTAATCCCCAATATTTGAACTTGGGTAAGGACGGTAACATTCCTTCTTCCCAACAACCCAATCTACATAGAATCAACAAAGATGATTTAAGAAGAAAAGAAGTCAAAGTTAAAATAAGAAGTCAAAGGAATACAAATTATCGTCGAAAAAATTTAAATCAAAGGAAGAATATATGAAGAAGTCAAAGCCAATTGCATGCTCTTCAAAGAACTCAAAGTCATAAGTAAGATTATCTATCATAGAAGAAGTTAGAGACCATGGAAGTTGGTTTGCGACTAGAAATAGAAAAACTAGAAACAAAGGTAAGGCGTTATCGAAGAGACAATGAATATTTACGTGACATGAATACAAAATTGGAAGTAATGATTAAAATACATGATATTCAAGAAATGTTCAAGGAACAAAAAATTTCCGACCAAAAAAATCATATAGAAAAATTATCTGTGCAAATCGAGGAATTAAGAGACGAAAATGATTTCAATTAGAGATTAAAAAATCAAGATATAAAGAAAGAAATAAAATATTTTGAAGAATAAATAATACACTTGAACAAAATCATTAACGAGAAGGATGAAGAACCGACACAAGTACAAAAGAAATTAGAACATCAAGAATCAGATCAACCAGTGTCGATGACAGATAAAATTTATTCAACAACAAAATGACGACTCTAAAAAGGCACACAAGTTAGAGATCGCAAAAGGTAATAAAACATTATCCAACAATTCCGAATAAATTTTCAGATTAAAGAACCATAATAATACATTAGTCATGAAAATTAAGAGGTTGAAAAATAGTCAAAAAGCATAACACTCTACAGAAGAGATTGAAGGAAAACTTATTGATAAGAAGGAAGAAAATAGCTGCATCATAAATCATAATGAAGAACTTAAGGAACAACTTAAGAAGTCCGAAGATGATAGAAAGTCACAAGTAGAATTGATTAATAAGTTTCAAAATGAGAGCATGTAGTTAGAATACAAGTTGGAAAAGACATAGAACAAAACATTAAAACCTCATGGGATGAAAATACAACTTTCACCACATATCAACACTCAAAAGATGATTCTCGTAAAATAAAATTACATTGTGAAAATTCTCTATCGACACCCCAATCATAAGAACCGATATCCTAAAAAGGGGGAAATATTGAAAGATAATGGTACCACTACTACATTTCGATCCAAAATCCGACGGTTTTTTCCGACGGCGCGTGGATTTTTTCTTTTAACCGTGCCAAAAATCAGAAAGATTTTTTTTTTTTGAAATGGTGGGCATAAGCGTCGCTTAAGTGACAGATAGGCTTGTAAGCGTCGCATAAGCAACGGATATCCTCCTAAGCGTCGCTTAAGCGACGGCGCATAAATTGCTCAATCATTTAAAAAAATACACTTAATTCGTTAATTATTTAAAATGGAAAGCGTCGTCACTTATCCGACGCGTTGGTTCATTTTCCTACACACACTCATATAAATAGATGTACACCTAGGTTCATTATCTCACACACTGAGTCTCGCACTGATCTCTTGGACAAGAAGTGCGAAATTCTTAAGGGTTTTTTTTTGGCCTTGTGCTTTTGTGGGGATATTCCCACTTGGTCTTGGATTTTGGCGTTACTCTTTTGTGGGGATCTTCCCACTTGGTCTTGGATTTTGGCGTTTCTCTTTTGTGGGGATATTCCCACTTGGTCTTGGATTTTGGCGTTGCTCTTTTGTGGGGATCTTCCCACTTGGTCTTGGATTTTGGCCTTGCTCTTTTGTGGGGATCTTCCCACTTGGTCTTGGATTTTGGTCTTAGGGTTTGAGTAATAAAATGCCACGTAACAATAATGTTACAGGTCATCAAGATCCGGCAGAACAAAATCGACAATTGCTTGCTAGGTTGTGGGATGGAGTGGAAAGAAGGGGTGATGGAAAATGTTATTGTCCTTGCAGTCGATGTAGGGGCTTTAATACGAGAAGGTTACTGATCAAAACAGATAAAAGACATTGTAGAGAACATGGACATGTTGAGGGGGGGAATGAATATCATCCATTGGTAAGTCAATATAATTCATGATTATATATCATTTGGTCTTTATGTTGAGAGTTTTTGTAATTGTATATTGTATCATTTTCATTTTTGTTACTTAATCGACATGACTAACGTTCTTTGTTTGATGTTTTAATTGTATCTATAAAGCAAGGGCCTCCTAGGGCTGTTCCGAACATGGAGAATGTGGTAATTACCCAGGAACAACTAGCGCAGGAGGAACGTCAATATGTAGGTCCTGCGAATACTGATCATGATCAAGTTAATGATGACATGGAATTAGACGATGATCATGACGATAACATAATTAAGGATGATGGTGCAAATGCATTAATCAATGAAGCATTTAATGTTAGAATGGATGATGATCAACCTCATGTGCTGCCAATTGATGACTTTGAAGATCTTCATGATTTACCTACACTTGAGAAGGCAGACGAACCGCTTTTTGAAGGCTCCCGCATAAGTGTTCTCTCTACTGTGTTGCTGATAATGAACTTGAAGGTTAAGCATGGTTTTTCAAACACAGCCATCATGTTGGTGTTAAGGTACGTATGTGATTATATGTTTCATCGATCGCATATATGTGATTTGATTTATGTTGCTATAATATTTGTATTGGTATACGTACTTCATCATAAAAATAAATAAGGATGTATTTGTTGTCGTTAATATTATGCTCTTCAAATATTTATACTAACCATTTTTTAAAAATTTGTTGTAACAGTTTGATAGGTGAGTATTTGTTACCTCCATCAAATAAATTACCTCACACATACCGAGATTTAAAAAATATCATGAACTATGTTGGAATGGACTATCAAGCAATTGATGCATGTCCTAATGATCATATTTTATATTATAATCAGTATGAGTTTGCAACAGAATGCCCTATATGTCATAGCAGTAGATACCGAACAGATCAAGTAACCAAAAAGGTGTCTCGTAAGGTTCTTCGTTATATTCCCATTATTCCACGCTTGCAACAAATTTTTAGGTGCAAAAACATAGCACAATTTATGGATTACCATGCACAGAATAGAAGTGGAGATGATATTCTTCGAATGCCCGCAGATGGTTCTGCATTTACAAACATAGATGAAAAATGGCCACACTTTAAAGAAGAACCTCGTAATGCTAGACTTTCTTTGGCAGCGGATGGTGTCAATCCATTTAAAGAGATGAGATCTACTTGCTCG